>PNEQ01014494.1:0-22303 GCA_003012365.1 Medauroidea extradentata
GATATATACTTAAAAGATGACTTTGTAGTTGTTAAATATGATGAAACACTTTACCCAGGTCAAGTTACTGACATTCACAATGAACATTACAAGGTTCGATGTATGATTAAGTCTGCAGCTTACTGGAAGTGGCCAGATAAACATGATGAGGTTTGGTATGCCAGGTGTGATATCTTCAAGAAAATTCCATACGATTGCACTGTCCCAGTGTCCAGCCGTGGTACTTTTCACATAAACGGATTTCTTCTAGGTGCGATTACTCTTGGCGATTAGACTTCTGTCTCGTGGTGTTTTCCTATATGTTCTTATCGTTAAATAAACTGAAAAAACTATTCAAATGAAAGGAAACAAAAGAAAATGAGTTCTGTTTTAAAAAATATAAAGAACTTTTTTGTAAATTAGATATGCTCTAGAAGGTAGCTAATTTAATTGTAACCTATGTTAATTTTGTGTTTAGAGCCTACATAGCAACTAGCATTTTTTTGTTTGATTTTTTTTTTGTGAATAACTAAGAACTAAGAAGTACTTTAATGACATATATTTTTATGTTGTATATTTTTTAAGTTTTGCATATATAATTACAGTGCACTGTAAATAAGCCTACTGTAACTCGGAATAAAATGAACATTGTCTTAGAATTTATCTTAGTCCACAATAGGCAGTTGTAGCCACTTCTTCTATACTGACCATATTGATTTCAAAACATTATCTGGTTGCATACCATTCTGTAAATGAGAGACAAATATATATAGAATATTTTTTCTTATGTAGGATGTCCAGTTTTTGTAATTTATAGCAATATTTTTCTTTGTTTATATTTACGTAGTTAACTTGATCAACTGTCTCATTTTTTTGGACATGGAATAACAAACATCAGGCTACACTAAATGCAATTCAAGGATTATAGAAATTAACTATAAACTCTTAAAAATATTTCTCTCATAGTTTTAAGTTCTTTTTTTTATGCTTTAAATCTGAAAATATATGTATTCTCTTTGAGTAAAGCTAGTGGCGCAAAGTTACACCAAACACAAGGATAACTTTGAGCCAGGGTAAATTGTATTATTTTAAAACCAATATAAGGTTTTAAAATATTTTTTTAACTTGAGGTAAAATATTTGGCTATTAGTGATTCAGGAATCATGTATTGCTTCGAGATTCATATCAATGTGTAAAAAGTATTAATAAAAAATGCTCAATAGTGGAGCAAAGTTACCCCGATTGACTGTACAGTCCTATGTTAAAACAAGCTCTAATACAGCTTAGCAGATACTCGGTTAAAACAGGTTAAGGAAAGTGTTCACCAAAAAATAAAATTGTTTTAATAATTTTTATATTTGTACGAGATATGGTTTGTTTTGTTGACATACATTGTGACCATTATTTACTGTAATGAAAATTGTTTTACTTTCATACTTAGTATAATGGCATGTCAAAGTAAAATTTTCATAAAACAGTTTTATGCTAGAAAGGAAAACCAGCTGACTTTAAATGAAATAATTCGTACCAAAGAAGTGTCACGGACCACAAGACACCTAGAAAAACCGCGTTGATTTTTTTATTTTTAATTTTTGTAAAAATTAAAATAAACTGCCATATTTAAAAAAAATCAAATTTACTGCAATTATTATAAAGTACCAAACAATTTTCTATACGAATCGGATTTTATACATGTCTTGGAGTAGTCCCCGTCACTTTTTCAATGAGAACTATTTCATTTCTCCAAGTTAGTTTTCCTTTCTAGCATCAAATCATTTTATGCAAACTGGGACTTTGACATGCCATTATACAGGAACTATATAAGATAAAAAAAAATTACATTAGAATAAAAAAAACAGTCGCAATATATCTACAAAACAAACCATATATCTTACAAATATAATTATTAAAACAACTAAAATTTTCAGCGATTTCCCCCCCCCCCTAACCCTTACCATAGTTGGTTTTTGTCACAAACACTTCTGGTAACCCTGCATTCGATTTACTGATGGTAAATATATATTTGCTGTGACCTCGTGAAGCGATCTTCGGAAACCAAGACAAATGCCCGTATTGTAGTATTTAAAGTTAAGGGCTTGTGCCCGAGTTTTTTTCAGACTAGTGCCAATAACTCAAATATTTATTAACCAAAAGTTTTCAAAATTGTTGAGTCAATGTGCAATCACACGATGCACAATACTGTGGACGCATTTTTTTTTTTAAATAATCTACCATTCGCCAGCAAAAAAAAATATTTCCTTCATTTTTGCTTATTTTCACGACGAAAAACGTGGTACTTTGGGTAATGAAATCTAAAAAACCGTTAATTATTATTTTACAAAAAAAAAAAATTCAGCTACAAATTATAACATATAAGTGTAAACATTGTGCAGCGAAATTTTGATAGAGTATTAGGTAGCAATAAAAAAAACATTTTCGACGAAATCACTGCAAAACTCCGTAACAAGACCTTAAGAGAAATAAGCATACATGTATCTTATACAAGACTAGGTATTATTATACGTCGAGTAATTGTTGAGTCATGTTTGGAATGCTCGTGATTTGAACCCGCACCCTGAACACCTGAACATGCTCAGAACAGTATCAGTAAGGTAAGACATATTATATGGAACGCAAAAGGGCATTTCATGCAGTGTTATACTCTGTTTCATTTAAGTTTGGTAAAATTTGACGGATACTTATGGGCAATATTATTAATTATTTGTGATTTGTGGCAGTATAAATAGTGAAATGGATTTATTTCTGTTCATTTTAGAACTAAAAACGTCTTGCATTGTGTCACAAATCATAGAATTTATAAAACATTATTGCCCATAAGAAGTTGTCAAATTTTACCAAACTTATATGGAACGGAGTATACCACATCGTGCACGTATAATGTCATCGCACATTTTGTCACTAATAATTTCGTCTCTAATTTAGTCCAGGTTTCGTGTTGTGTGATTATAATGCCGTTTCTGGACACAATATATACACTCAAAAATTAACACCTGTCGCCAAGAAAACAATTATTCATAATTCTCTTGGCAATACTTTACAGTGTACGGCAGTAAACGAACACGCAGAGAAGTTGCCAACTTCCGCAACAAGAACGAAGGCCTACTACGATCATGACCGGAAGTCGTGCCCCAAGTCCTTCCAAGTTAGGCGACCGTATATGGTACACCCAGGGACGAGAGCGAACATAACGGAGCAATAATAAATACATCCCAGTGTGTAACCAAGACACATATACGACCTTTATCCGAACATAGTTTGCCAACGGCATTAGATAAGGCTGGAATTAACGTTTATTGTTCAAATAAACTGAATTGCAGCAATTCCTCGTCACATCTTGCTAAATGACACGTGTCGACAAGTGAGCATTCCTTACATTTGCCACATAAGTTTGTTACATGAAGTGTCTCGTACCAGCACAATAAAGAGTGGCGAATGAAACCGTACTAAGATGAGGCGGCACAAATGACGTTAATTTTACGTGGGTACATGTTAATTAAAAACAAGTCGAAGTTATTTAATGACCGTTTAGTGAGTATACGTTAACAGGAGGAATGCTAAATGTATATATATTTTTTCTATTTTTAGGACTGCAGTTTTGAGTTCGAGTTTATAAACTACCCAAAAATTAACACACTTCACGATGACGACACTGTAAATACTAGCCTAATTAAAAAAAAAAAAACATTCGTTATCTGACAATTTCTATACGTAATGTCAGGGCTAGATAAGAACGCACATTTGTTTTAAGGTCCGATTTCACGAACTTCAGTTAACCATTAAACATTTGTTAGGATAAACAGTAGATTTAACGTTTCTACTGTTAACCTTCTAACAAATGTGAAATGCTTAAGAGAAGTTGGCGAAACCTGGTCTTAAGGGGGAGTGTTAACACCATTTTCTTGTATTTTCAGTTCGAGCAATAACATTTAACCAAATTGTATTTACAAAATGTTCTCTTCGACAAAGCATAAACTATATTTCTGATAAACTGCTTGACATAAACTACAATAGAATATTTCATTAATTCGTCGTGCAGAATCATTGCAAGGGAATTACAGGTTAACTTTCAAGAATTCCATCGCAATGATTATGCACGACAAATTAATGAAAGATTGTTTATGTCAAGCAGTTAGCCAGGAACCCTATGCTTTATTAAAGAAAAATTTTTGGTAATACAATTAGAATGAATGTTATAGCTCAGAAACTGAAAATACAACAAAATTGTCTAACACACCCCTTTAATGTATTTCATTTTAACTTCTATCCTCCAAGATCCACCCGGCCGTGTTGCGAAATGTTCATTTCACAATTTCTGTAAATTTTCTCTTGCACTGTGGCATATATAACGAAATATTAACAAGTAACAGTGAACTTATAGTAAACAGACGTGGACTACGGTATTTCTACCAGCAACCATATGGACTGATCGATACACAATACACCTCGCCCAGTCCTACTTGCGACACACGTTGTCTGAGGAAGAATGTCGCAGTAGCAACTAACAGTAGGCAATGTACGTGGCTCTTGTCCGACTATGTTCTGCACTAATGCAGTGCAGGACTGATAACGGGCGCGTGTAACGGGACAACTTATGAAAAGGACAGGTCATGTGCACATACTTCCCTCAAGATATTATCAAATTCTTCCACTAACAGCAAAAGCATGTCGTGCGTATGAATGTCCCTGGTGATACATGACCTAGGTATGTTGTATCAACAACCTCCTGCTGTGTCGGTAACTGGTGAAAACTAGGGCTCTATAAAGACTAGGTATAATCGTCCGCCATTTTGGGTCTTTCGCAGATACCACTAGCGAAGTCATGCTCGCGCGCCCGAAAAATTACAGAAACCTAACTCATCCCCAATCTAAAACTATTCGGTCAATCGACTTTAAAAAAATTACACAGTATAATTGAACTATCTTGTCAATGACGCTATTCATTAATTTTCTTTACGACAATTATTTACTATGTAAAAAAAAGTTTAACAATGGCATGACAATTTTTGACCAGGAAATGCAGGGTAAAATATAGTAAGCGAAAAACTTTTTTGTTTTACGAGATAGATAGGAGGTGTCAGTGGACGAAACTAAAAGGATAGTATAAAATTAACATTTATGCCCCTCTTGACGAGTTCCGCGAATCGCTGTTGTTTTGGCGGCAGGTTGAAGACAGAATATCTCGGGCGCGCGGCGCCGCGCCGTCTAGCTCAACGATCTGACAACGAATTATTCCTTGGTTTGTCCTCATAGTATTTAAGACATTAATTTTATCACTACACTTTGTATTTATTATAACGTATTCAACTTTCAATAACTGATTATAGGGTTATGTACAAAAGTATAGGCCTACATTATCGAACTTAAATAAATTTACAAAATCAAACATTGAATAGAAAATTAATGCAACATCCTTAATTTCACTAACGACAGATTTTGAAATCTACAATTTTTTTAAATTCATTTAAGAATTTTGACTCACTCAGAAAATAGGCGTAGGCCTACATACAACTGGAAATTATATATATATATATATATATATATATATATATATATATATATATATATATATATAAATTATTTACTTAAAGGCACATTTTCAACAATTGATAATAAATGCATGAAAACTAATTCATCTTATGTCTATATTAGGGTTTTCAAAGGTATCATAACTCATTGAAACGCAAATATAATATTTTTAACTTTGTACTATTTGTTATGTGAGAATTCATACTAATATTATCGAGGCTGCAGT
The DNA here is from genome assembly GCA_003012365.1 of Medauroidea extradentata. NCBI lineage: Eukaryota > Metazoa > Arthropoda > Insecta > Phasmatodea > Phasmatidae > Medauroidea > Medauroidea extradentata. The sequence continues at coordinate 5,753 of PNEQ01014494.1, forward strand.
AGTAAAAGAGGCAGTTATCACATTTAAAAGTACAGCTTTCATTCAATTTACTTAACATTCTAAAAAATTTCAGTTTGTTACAAATAAAAGAACGTAAATTTATAACGAAAGTAATTCGAGAAAATTGTCCTTATTACAAATTATAAGTATGTAATAGCAAATACTTTTGTATTTTGCGTTACTAATGCAAAATTCATTATTACTAATCGGACAGATCGATGCATCTCTACTCTGTTGCTAAAACGTTAGTTTGAAGATTTATATGTAGTGTGTCCTGAAGCTGTAAACGCAAATAGTTGGTGCTAATGAATTTGTTTTTAAACTGAATTATTGAGGTTTCAAGTAGTTTGTTTACTGATGTGAATTTCAGATTTGTTTGAAGTCAATCTACACTAAAAGTACAACACACTGCCCATCATGTAACGGTGTGAATAAATTATTTTTTGTACTGTAGCTGCCCTTCACTTACTCTGTGCAGACAGTAGCCACGCTGATTTATAGCGTCAGGATAATAAATGCAAATCTTAATTCTTCTTATAATACGACGAAACATGTTAGTTATATTCATGACTGAATATCTTAAACATAGCATGCTTACTTTTATACCCACTAAGCCAAGCTAACAAACACTACATTTCCGTAAATTTGTGGAAAACAGTATGGAGAAGTGCCACTAATTTACTGTAGCGTACCTCGTAAATGTAACACATGGTATCTTACATCTATACTTACTCTCTGTAAACAAGTTGGATATAAATTCGTATTTAGAAGTTTTCCTTTTTACTGTATGTCTGTAAATAACGCAGTTATCACCCAATACAGTTAATGCGGGAATAGTAATTTTAATCTATATCTACATTATCACTGTGGATATTCATAATGTAGGAATTTCCGTTATCCACTAAATACTTGTGAGAAATAGGTTACATACAAAGGCCTATTAAGATTTACAGTGAACCTTGTTAATAATACAAACCATGTAAATATAAAGATCTCATTAACACTATTCATTTTCGTTCCCGTAAGAATGAGATGAAAAATGTAACACTAATTTAAACGTTCAATAAAAAGTTCCTCATTCATTGCGATAATTCGGCAAAACGTATCTTCTCCCAGAAATTTGTGGCATGTGTTTTACTATGAACTGGCGCTTCAGAGACAATAATTAAAAATAAAAATTAACGTTCGTAAAGATATTTGTATAAAAATAATGTAAAAAGTTCGAAACAATAAGTATAGGAAAAGGAATATTTCGCGAGTTCAACGACATGCGTGTGGGAATCCATTTTCCTGTTTATACACAAGCCCCGACCATTTATCCACTAGCTGCTACTCACTGTAACAACACACAGTGAACTAATAGACGGGCTCGAGTATGTATAGGACAGTGGATTATAACACGTCGTTCACTGAACTCGCAAATTATTACTTTCCCTAACAATAAGTGATCAAAATATGTGTTTTCGAATAAGGGTATGTCCATGAAACAATATTGTTCGAAACACATTAATTTCTTGACTACATAAAACATATACTTTGTACTTATATAACGGTAAACAGATAAGTGTAGTTTATTATACGATTGCTGTTTATTGTCTTAAAAATTCAGGTGACAGTTGCGGCAGATCACAGGTAGCTCTTTAAGGGACGAACTTGGTAGTGTAAAGGATAGGAGTTCTAATGTAGGTGTCGGTTCAATTTTTTGTTATATATTCATTTGGGATATAATTGAGTTTATATGATGTAGTGGACTTAAATAAAATTTAAATACAAACACAATTTGCAACGCACCGCTTCTGCGAAAAAAAAAGAATACTAAGTCTTAGTTCCAATTTGCATGAACAATATTGTGTTAAACTGTAAGCAAAATAACTGCATGTCGTAAAAATTTTACATATTTTAAAAATTAAATTAATTTTAGTCTCTCTTCCACTGTAAAAAAGTGATTCGGTTTGATGCTCTATTTTAGGTTATTGATTTATAAATAGAATAAAATAATTACAAAATTTTCTACATATCAGTGAAGAATAAAAAAATTCTGTGAACCATAATTTCAAACGTATTCAGTATTTATTTTTGTGATATTACAAAATAATGTGTAATTTTAGCTTACATCGCGGGTGACCAGATTAAAATAAAAAAAAAATTTTTGGTACACAGCATTAGTTAAATAGAAGTATGTAAATGAATAACTGTTTTTAAAATATAATTTGTCGAATTAATCTTTGTGAACTAAACTACCTTTGTTGGATTCAATCTTTTTTCCGGTGTCTTGCGGTTTATTACTGTTCGTTGGCTACTTATTTTTAACATTAACATATTACGTTACAAAAAGTTCATCTCTAACTGCTATATAAGATTTTATGTTTAAAGAAACAATTCAAAAATATAAAAGTATGTCATGAATTCTATTTCCATTTAAATTCAAACCATGTCTAGAGCCAAATAGAAGCATTAGTTTGTAAATCATGTCACTGTATTCGCTGTTATCCTGCCAATTGAGCAAATATGTTATGTGAAAATATAAAGTATAAACCTTTACGAATAGTTTTGTTCTACTGTGGCATGTTGTTTTAGATCTGAAAAATAGAGACGGAAATTTTTGGAAATGCAACTATAACTGAATTATATCAGAAAACATATTTTCAGTTACATATGTGTTGCGATTGAGTCTACAATATTATTTAATTTATATATATATATATATATATATATATATATATATATATATATATATAAAGTTTTAAATGGAAATACCACGAATCCTGTAAACTATTAGGCTTATAGACAAGAAGGGCGCCTGTAAAATTAGTATTTTTTGTTCTACGTTATCTAATTAAGTATATAGTAAAAAGTAACATTACAAACTAGAAACTTAGTAATAAACACACACACACACATATATATATATTTATAACTGACATTTACATTGTAAATGTTATGTAGATAAACTAAGAGTGAAGTTGTGTTCGCGTCTTTGAGCGAGACCATGCGTCGCGCACAAATATTCTGTCTTCTACCTGCCACCAAAACAACAGCGATTCGCGGAAATCGTCAAGAGGGGCATAGAAACTTAATTTATACTATCCTTTTTCTTTTCTTCGCTGATACCCCCCCATCTATCTCGTATAACAAAAAAGTTTCTCGCTTACTATAATTTACTCTGCATTTTCCTGTCAAATGTCAACATGGCATTGTTAAAAACTTTTTTAATAACATGATAGTTGCAGAAAATAAATTTGATCTACATTATCATTGGCAGTATAGTTCTTAAATGCAATATAAAAATTTTGAGTACACTTGGCTTAATAGTTATAGATTTATGATGAGTTTAGTTTGTCAGGTTTTTGGGGCGCGCGAGCATGCATCGGCTTGCGCTAGCTCCGAAAGACCCAAAATGGCGGACGATTATACCCACTCTTTATAGTGCCTTAGTGAAAACAATGACGTTCTCCATACACATCTGAAGTAACTCCGAGCAGGACTGGACTTCATCTGTCAAACCAGTGTTTGCACCTATACCCGTACCCCTGAAAACAACTTTTAAAACTAAATTTTTTTTTAAAGCACGATTTAAAAATCTACTGACGACACGTTTTACGTAGTCACCATCTTCAATTTTTGCATTTGGAATAATAACTTTTCCTCTGGCTAAATTCACGGAACTTTAACTGAACTGCAGAATATATAATTTTAGACACCATATATCTCTATTTTCTGTTACTGTTGCAGTTCGAATTGCAGTTAAGAAAGCATCAAGAACAATTTAACTGCAATTCAATCTGTAACAAACGTAAAAACAAAAAGATTTTACGGAGTCTTAAAACTCTTATCACTATGTATTAGATTCCTTAGTAAGGTTCTAAAGGTCCAAAAATTACCCAGAAGAAAAGTTGACATAAAATATAAAAATTCAAGATGGTGACTATCAGTCACTCAAGTCCTTCCGCACGTCATTAAAAACACGGAGTGGCGGGGGGGGGGGACGAATACGGCTTTAAAAACCAGTTCAAAGACTACGGCGCTCTGTCTCAAGGGTGTCCATGTGTGGAGAATATATATTTTTATATTGATATCTGATATCAAATATAACATTTTCAAAATGGACAATATTCCCCATTACGGAATGCTACCGTCAAAATTTGCTACTTATTGCCGAATGAAATTCACGAAATACCAACAGATTTACAAAAATCAAATAATTAACGGTTTACATGCCACAACTTATGATCATTTATTTAAATAGCTGAAAATCTAGTGAAAATACTTTTAAACAATCACTAATATAATGAAAAAACTGATTACATAATTACATACTTACGAAATTATCTCCTATGCATGCTGCTACACGTAGGTATAGGCGGTTCGGAATAAAGTGAGCACTCAAAAAAGCCCTGCTAAAGATCTATTTTCAGCCAATTAGTATCTCTCCGCGCGTAACGGCTAACGCCATGAAAAGTCTAACATCTCTGACCACGTCACTTGATGTTTGTGCGTGTGAGATAAAATGTGCAATCGGTAGGTACCTATATAGTTTGATGAAAAACAAGTTTATTAAGTATATAAAATACACGTGTATCGACTTCGATTGGTTTTGTTTCAGTATTGTTGAATTTAAATACAAAAATACACGGAACTGTATTCAGTAAATTCGCTGCCAACCATACAAGCCGTAAGAGTACTAGAGATAATGTTGAATTAAATGCAGTAACTGCAGATGACATTTTTCAAAAGTTAAATTTTTAGTGCTCACTTTATCCCGAACGACCTGTAGTACTTTTTTCACTGTGGTGACCTGACAAGGAATGTTTCACACCTTTTACAATACACTCAAACTCGCTCAAGTACTATTACCCATGAAACTTGTGAATATATATGACATGTATCCACATTCAGTTTTATATTTTGCAATTATACGTAGATTAACATTAAAATCGCAGCCTACATGTGCGTTAGGCACTCGTACGTAACGGAGCTGTAAGGGCGATCTTAAAACATTTCTCTCTAGTGTCTACTTGATAAGCGATATTAATTGTTTACGCCTAAACGAGAGCAGAAATCTAAAATATGTCGGGTAGTTTTGGTTAAAATCGTATTTTTTCAAGGCAGTAAATGCTTGGGTTTTAGCAAATTTCGTGTATCTACTCTCGTTTGAGGCCTCGCTCTTAAGTTTTGCAGTGGTTTCGAAAATATTATTTAACGCAAATTAATACATACATCAAAAATTAATTACAGTTTTAACAATTATATATATCGTTTGTACCTATCTCAATTTTTCTGTTGCAATACAACAAAAGGATTTTTAGATTTTTGCCCCTGAAATATCATATTTAGTTGTGAAAATAAGCCAAAATGAAGGGAAAATAATTTTTTGCTAGCAAACAGTGCATTATTTAAAAAAAACGATCTGGCAAAATTGTGTATCGTATGACTAGTCTCAAAAATTTTCCAAAGCATTTGGTTAAAAAATAATTGAGTTATTTGCAATTGTTTGAAATAAATTAAAGACCACGGCCTTACGCTTAAAAAATTATCAACAAAACAGTGTAAACTAAAAAGCATGGTATCAAATGCCACATCGCCATAACCGAACCAAGCGCTGAACTAGCATGCAAGCTTCCCGACAATACGTTTTTATTATAGGCATTTTAAGCGATGACAATATAATGTTCGTGGGAAGTCCGTAGTAAAGTTCAATGTAGGTTCCACATACATCTAGTCAGTACATTTTGAAGTATGGCAGTATGATTGTTTTCAGCTATGTTGGAGAACTTCAACAATGTGTTTTTAATGAGTACGGACGATGTCTCAATAACATTCCGCCCTTGTCTTAAGTATGGTTTCGTACATTGGCTCAAATGCCACACGTAGAACAGTTTCGTAAAAAATATTTACAAATCATGGGAGAATCATAAGGGGGGCCTGGGACCTACCTTTGCGGAACTGTTTATCCTTAAATTATAACAATTTCTTGAAGTGTTGTATTTTCACGATAAACTGTACTATTGTGGACACATGCCATCGCGATATATATATATATATATATATATATATATATATATATATATATATACACCCAGAAACCTTAGAATGAGACTAAGAACAAAAATGAAAATAGAAATAACAAACCTAGTTGGCTGTACAGTCATTTGTGGTAACTTTGCACCATTTTGGGGTAACATTGTACCACGGATTTTCTTTTATATAATAGTTTTGTAGCATTCAACCACTATGCAAAATTTAAGGTTAACATATCTAGTCATCTAGAACACAACCATATTCTTAAATTCTGAAATACTTAATCTGAAATTAAACTAGGCTGGTGGTACAAAGTTGCCCTAACAGGTACAAAGTTACCCCAAATGACTGTAGTTAAAACACAACCATAAACCCAAACATGAAAGATGCCATAAGGAATTATTAGTCAACAACAAATAAAGGAAAAAATAATAGCAAAGTAAAGAACCAAAAATTAACAAAATAATATGTAAAACACAGGTAACCACAATTAAAACAGCACAGACAATACTGGGACGAAATAATAACAGAGGATAACAACGTCGTCACAAACAGACTAGACAACACAACGATTAAAACACACTAAAAAACCAGTAGATTTCCAAAGGCCAAAGTTTCGGGTGTGTGAAACGATACATCACCGTGTTACGTCGGAGAAATTTCCTCAAAACTTCCACAAATTCTGATTGTTATGCTCTTGTGTCGTAAAACTTCAATAAAACCTGGCAGCTAATTGATCAATTATAATTATCATCGAGTAATGGTTGCCACACTGCACGTTAAAACACACAAAACGTAGATGTATTGGATCGGAAAGTTTTATTGTAGAGCCGTAAATAACGGATTATTGTGCACCAACTATATAAGTTTCCGAAGCAACTAATAAATAGGGAAAGGAATATTTCGCGAGTTCAATGACCCGAGTGTTAGAATCCATTGTCCTGTGTCTACTCAAGCCCCGACCATTTGTCCACTAGCTGCTACTCGCTGCAACAACATGCAATAAGCGAGTAGACGGGGCTTGAACATGCATAGAACAGTGGATTATCACATTACGGTCACTGAACTCGCGAAATACGCCTTTCCTTATGTTATGTTAGAGTTTAGAGGAATCTAGGGTGAATATATTCGAACGCAACATAACATGCCGCGCACATGTGGAACATACGGAAAACTATACACTGAAATTACAATTTTTTTAAAATATAAATTGCTTAGCTGGGTTTTCACTCCCTGCAATACGAATTCCACATTAAAATTATTATTTAGTTTTAGGTTTGTGAACAAAATATGAAATTTTCTTTAAAACAAACCTTTTACATAATTTACAAAATAACCCCAAGAGCTTTTACCTTTTATTACTGTTTAAAATTGATATGTATAAACAGCAGACGAATTTACGGAGATATTTAGGAAATAGTGTGTATTTCTCCATCTCCGTACACCTTACCACACGGGTCACGTAACATTTAGGGCCCTAACTGTGGTTGCGGGCACGACATATCGGCGGCCTTACGACTGTCAAACTTTCACAGAAGTTACGCGAACTGGAGTATAGGAGCACACAACATGTAGGAACTTCTTGTAGCGTCAGTGCCTAGATGATTCTCACCCTCAACACCATGACGTAATCGCAGCTACACTGTGACACAGAGTTTATCAGCCCGCCGCCCGATAACTCCTGACATTCAATACCAACCCAACGACGACGAACACTCACTGACGCCATAGTCAGGCGTTCTAGATTATACAACTGGGCCACAAGAACTGGGACTAGTCAAGTGACGAACTAGCTCTCGCCAGGCGCAGAGACACTCAAAATTCATCTATACGCGGTTCCTGGTAAAGTGAGCACTCAAAACCACCCTGAGTAAGTTCTGTTTTCAGCCAGTTCAAATATTTCCGCGCGTAACGACTAGCAACGGGAAATATCCAACCTCTCTGGACACGTCACTTGATGTTTGTGCGTGTGAGATAAATTGTGCAGCCAGTAGGAAGCTATTTAGTTTGATAGAACAAGTTTATTAATGGGTATAAGACAAATCTACATCGATTTCAGTTGATTTTATTTTAGTATTATTGTATTTAAATAGGAAAATACACGGAACTACATTCGGCAACCCGCGCCAACCCAACAAACAGTAAGGGAACTATTATCAATGTTGGATTATATGCAGTAACGGCTAGTGATAATTTTCAAAGGTTAATTCTTTAGTGCTCACTATACACCGTTGCCCTATAGTTGATAGACAGGAGAGTGAACCACCGGCAGAAGCTGAAAGCAGGCTCTCATACCTAGAATATGATACACGAATCCTTACCGAAGATTGCCCAATTCAGAGCATACAGAATGGCCTCTATTCTATTTATCTAGCCTTTTTATGCAGATAACAGTAGAGTAAAAATATGACTTCTTTGATTCAGTGTTCCGATAAATTCCTTGCAGAGATATTTGCTACAGTCTTCGCCGGAAAGTAAGGTTCTCGTCATTCAACATTGTGTTATAACACGCTCCCTGACCCAGAGAGGTTGTCTAGCAACTGGACAGACCGAGGTTAGCGTTGATCTGAAGACCCGACAACGGACGAGTTGAGAGCAGTTACTATACCCGTGTCTTAATTTAAACAAACGATGCGAAGAAGACAAGTGCGCACATATTATTAGTACAAGTTAAGAACACATCAAATATATTTCTACCAAATTCGTATTTCAGGCGGCGAGTAGCTGTTCATAGGCGACGTTATTTTTTCTATCGTGTGTATTTAAATGTCTATTAGGGCAGAAAGCAACAATTTCTCGCCATAATTAACTGTTCATTGAAAACGATTTACTTATGCATAAATACTGAAATATTTGCAATACGTGACAACACATTTACTTCAAAACCCTCAAACCATAGTTGTAACAAGATGGTGTGCGGGAGAGAGAACGAGACGTGCAACGAGTGAGCAGTTTCGTTTCCTCGCTGTACTCTCGCACTCTCGCCAACAAGGTGAGGTGACCCGAGAGCACTCTGACGTCAATATGACGTGGCATCGAGAGCACACACTGAATGAACTGAGATATGGCCTCATTTCACGCGTCCTGGGGGGGGGGGAGATATATTGCGCGATACGCAGGATGTATTTTTAACACCGACAAACTGAGGCAGGCGATTTCTTACGAAATTAAGCAGAAATAACATTTTGATTTTTTCGCCTCAACTTAATATTAAGGAAGTTATGAAGGCCTGAATATCAACATTTAAAAAAAATTTCCTAAAATATCTGAGACACAGTCTCGTGGAGCGGAAAAAACTATATTTTCAACATTGTTTGATGCTCAAACTTCTTCAAACGTTCGAAAATCCGGACGGTAAAAAAAGTTGTAGACAATTTCTGTTGGTTTGAAGATTACCACTAAGCAATGCTTTAAATAAAAAAATAAATAAAAAATAGTTCCGAAATTTTGGGAATGAAACATTTAAAATTTTGATATTAAGAACATTATTACGCCCTTAAGAGGGGTTGATCCCTATCAGATCGGTTTTACGGTGTTCCTTATAAATCAGGGAATAGACACATTGTTTTACTTTTCTCACGCTGAAAAGTCATAGATTATAGTTTCATTCACTTTTTGGAATCCATATGGCATTGTTTCTGTTAATGTTGCGGCCTCTGTAGTCGCTCCCGTAAATAAAGCAATTTTTCCTTTTCAGCTGTTTCCCGTTGCAAAATAATGAATATATTATGGTTCCAGCAATTACAGAAAATCGATTAAGTTTGTATCTATGCCTTGTCGTGACAAAAATTTTGATACGTCGACTGGAACAGAAGTTATCGAGACGAAACAAATAAATCCAAGGTGGTTGGGATCAATACCCCTTAAGTTTACGCGAAAAGTGCAAAACATAATTTCCTGTTATTTTTTCCATAAGGAATCATAACCTGCTCGAGTTTTCCAGTGTTGTTTAAAAACATCCTACATATTATGTATGAAAACATAAACACAGTCTCCGGTTTTTTGAGACTTTTGCAATAATCAGATGCGAAATAAAACATACACATTTAAATTGGTGCACTTCCAACATGTTTGTTCATTTAAATAACTTTTTTACTTCACGACTGCACTGTCTAACTTAAAGATTAAGCCTTCAAGGTTTCACTTGTTTAGGACAGGCTCCTGATCGTGCTCACTGGTAAGGTAGTGAACTCCAAACATGGGGGCCGTTTACGAGTGTTGTTATGAATCTCACATAGTGGAATTATAGCTAATTATTTCGTTTCCCGTTTCCTCTCCTAAGGGCATTATAGTATGATGAATTAAATTACTTCCTATAGCTTCACTGTAGCTAGTACGTACGACCTAGGTCTTCTAGGTAATCAGTTGTTTTACCATTTATCGAACTTATTTCCTGCTTGATCTCCGGCACATTACTATTTTATCCGGTGAGTAGCCGACTTGCAAACTAGGGTTTTTTCCTTTGTTTTCCCGGAAATCCTTTTTAATTTTCACACATATATTAATTATACTTTTCTTTGTTTCAGTTCGCATGTACTTCACTACAAATAGAAGAGCCTTTATGTTTCGTTGGAATGTTTGTTTATTTTTATATTATCACTGAAGAGGGTTCTGTAATATGCACTAACTGTCTCTGGGGAAAATAAAACAAACATAAATGAAATATACACAATGGCGCGACACAAGGGACAGGACCGTCGCAATACGGAAAAACAAAAAGACGTCCGCCAATCAGCACCGATGTTAGCGACGTCAAAACTACAAAAAAAAATGTCAAAGCGACGCGTATTACAAATAGAAATTATATGCAGTAACAGCTAGTCATATTTTTAATGGTTAAATATTTAGTGCTCACTTTATCCCGAGTGGCCTATACATATCTAACTGCAGTTAAGAAAGTAATAAGACATTGTCTAACTGCTATTTCAAAAGTAACGACCAAGATTTGCAAGGTACAAAATTGTCAAAATGTTTTCTATTCTCATCACAGTACCATACATTTACCCAAAATTAAAGACATTACAAAATACAAAAATTGAAAAAGGCAAACAACTATCCTATTTTAAGGTCATGATCATTTATACTGCTTTCACGATAATTCTTTTTTTTTATATATACTTAAACGAGAGCAGACGTTGAAAAACTGTTGCACATTTTTGTTACAAACAGCATATATACTAATACTGGTCTATTTTTTTCTAGACAAAAAATATATAGATTTGGCTAATTAATAGGAATGTCCTCAATTGCATAGTTAGCTAAAAAAAATGTTGCATATTTTGTCTTTAAAAATAGTTATAACAAAACTGTGCACCGGTTTTTTTATATCTGCTCGTATTTAGAATCTTAAAAATTAATCATCATAAAGGCAGTAGAAATGACTGACTGATCATGGCCTCAAGACCATTATGTAAATTATTACTACTTTGGCGAAACTATGTGACTGATTTATCGTAGTGTAATGAAAAACCTTCAATGTTTAATTTTTCTCGCGCGACGTAAATGCCTCATTATGTAAGAATTTTAAGCATCACTGGTAAATATTTTATACATTTATGAAAAAAACGTCAGTCGTATAAAAATTCAATATTAAGATTTTAATAAAAGTAAAAAAACTCTCGATGTGCATTTGTCGCAGTTTAGTTATTTAAAATAATGTCGTGTACTATGATGTGTGGTGTATGTGAAACCTTCCCTGCATTCAGAAACGTCACAAAGTTCACAATATACCACTGTAAGTTTAAATATTCAGCACGCTTAACAGAAACTTGATTTACGAGCTCCTCAAAATAGCTTAAACCGGCTTTCCCCGACTGCCTTATATGGAGAAATAGCAACCAGATTCTAAAATACGGAAACCTGTGTTGGATCTTTCAACCATAACTCTCAAAATAAAACGATATGGCCACCGATTAAAAATCGAACACGAAAAATTAACAAACCAAACAGTGCAGGCAAGTTGCGCACCTTTATGCATAAAAGTGACGAGACTGCATTACACACGTCGGTCCGCGTCATTTGAGACCGCCATCGAATTCTTGCGACTTCAGTATAATTGGACAAATACTTACGGCAACAACTGTTAATATTATGTAATACAGCATGTGTCGAAACACTTTACAAATGGTGATCTCAGGTTCTTTTTACGCTTAAAAAGTAGTACCCTCACAACGGCCAAATTTTACTGAAGTATCATATGTCATGCGAACCACAGTACACATGGAGACTTGATACCAAACCACGCTAACTCCAAAATTTAAGAATAAGCAAAAAATATGATTAATGTATTGTGTGCATTTACTTCTATCTGAAATATGATACTAATGTGAGTAAAAATATTTTACTTTAATTAGTAACATACTTAAGATAGATATAAATCCAAACGAAAAAGATATTTTTTATTGCTATTTCATACATTTTGGAGTTTCGAATTCAGGTTCTCTTAGGCAAACGCAAGGAGCCCAATCCCACGGTCTACGTTAAAACATAGTTTCTCAAAAACTAGAAATGACATTTGTAAGGTGTCATGGGCTACATAGGCGTAATTCGGGGGTGGCAGTTGCAACCCCAAAATGATAAGAGAACATAAAATTCTCTTTCATAGCTTAGGAATAAAATTTTACCTTTGCATTTACCACTACAATGTGTTTTAATTTAAAATAGATCGCAGGCTTTCGCTGCCGTTGTCTGCATTTTCTTGGCTTGTGGGTGCGAGCCGCGTATGAAGATTGTCTTGCAAGAATCTTCATACGCGGCTCACACCCACAAGCCAAGAATATGTTTAAATTTAGCTAATGATATAAATAATCAATACAAATTGAATACATAATTTTGATGGAAGCGTTTCTATTTCCACCACCGCCCCTTTTTTTTTTTTACATCCTTTATACCTGGTAATGCCTGCCACCCTAATAATGCTAAAATTAGCCCACGTGTATGTAGTAATCCAGCTGTGTACAACATTGGGTTACGAACACTACAGCTGCCGCTTCAGACACTCCCAGTTCTTCAGACTTTACATTCTACCGCTGCACATCCTCATGAGCTCTCTTCAAATCTCCCCACGTAACTCTTGCGCAGATCCATGATGGATAAGTAAAGCCACGGATCCCATTAACGATTTTTTTCTAGTATTATATCCTAAAAGTGTCCAGATGAAACCATTGCCTACATTGTTTTTACTATTTGGCGTACATTTAGAGGGGAAAAAATAATCACGTTGGCTAATTAGAGACAATAATAATACATTTTGGCTTGGGAAAAATTTTTAGCTACGTAGTAAGATAATTTTTTCAACACACATCTGACGGTTGTGCGATATCTGTTCCCTCTTAGAATTAAAAAATTATATTCGGATACACAAAAACAGATGAAAGTCGTGGCCTTAAAAGGGGCTTGAATGTGTTTCGCAATACTCTTTATCAGTTCGTTTAATATAGTCACCCAAAATTTTAGCTTAGGAACCCCAACTATACTAAATATCTGGGTAGATACCTTCCGTCAAAACTACAATATGCATCACATTTCTCAGTGTCGCTGGATGTCTAGAATGTGTTGTTATCCTGTAAAATATCGTTCACGTTTAAAAAATTTCGTTTATAATTTACTACTGTCGTGCTCGCCACTCCTGAAATCCCAGTTTCGTAACATATACGCACGCGAAACACAGCTTTCGTCGCAAAACTTACATTACAAACTCAGGTTTCCCTCAACGAAACATGACACAGTACTCAAACATCACGTTTCAGAAACTGGACTTTCAGGTGACGGTATACGCGTTTTGTACGTCAATCGAAGCCAGGGATTTGTCAATATGGTTCTTGAATGGCCAACTGGCAAGGGGCGTGACTCACGTTTGATCGACCACACGGCAAGCCTACTGTGTATGTGGCAGAGTACGTGCAGCAAGCTGTAGGCCTGGCCCGAGGCCAGCTGTCTGCTCTGCTTGTTGCGAGCGAGCCCCTAGAGACGGCTGGCTGGTCCAGTCCTGCCAGCGATGAGGTCTTATCACACTGACAAAATACCAGCAAACAAGTTTATTACTCGCATCTGCCCGCAACTTCGCTTGCCTTCAGATTTAACGTCACTTGAGTCGTCCCTAGGTACAGTCTAAATAATACGAATTATCTTAAAAATTGTAATAATTTTTTTTTTCAAACACATGAACAACGGATTCAAATAACTAATAATATCGATACTGATGATAATCGAAAGTAATAAAGCTTAAAAACATTTTTTTTTAATTCTGGAAGGTTGTTTGTTTTTAAATTGTGCAAAATTATATCAAGGGTTATTAATGACCGTTTTATAGAAACGTTTTGGAACAAAGTGTGTGTGGGGGGGGGGGGGCAGCAACCTTTTGCCCTCCCCCAGTACTCATTTTTCGACAGCGAAATCATTTCAGTTAATTCAGTATCAGCCCAGCCCCATCAAGAGCAATTATGTAAACGTATACGTTATGTTATTAACACTAAATTTACCCAACGTGGTTCACGCACTTCTACGTTTATACAGACTGTTCAGTATAAAGCGAGCACTTTTGAAACACTATAACTACATTTTTTTCTTTAGGTAACTTTATTTATAGTTTGCAGTACTATCCACAGCAAAAAGTTTGCACTTGGGTGGTTTATGAGACCAGCCGGATGGATCGTGGAATGAGATTGATGGTGTTGAAATAAATTGCTGTTTCTTAATCGGGTGGTGGAGAAAACTAGCAGGGTGGGGCGCCCAGCAGAATACACCTTGGGAGAACACTGATTATAGCAATTTTTTCAAATATAAACTTACCTTTAGGTAACAATCAAAGTGCGCAGATTGTACCCTAGTTAAAAATTAACGTCTGCAGTCACCGTATTATATTGCATATATCATTGTACACTAGAGGTCTTCAAGAAGTCTTCACTGAATCGCGAACACCCTATGCAAAAAAATTGACTGAAAGGAAATACAGTGTTACCAAAATTGCACAGTTTACCGCAAACAAGCGACACATGTTACTTTGGCAAGACTTTCTCAGTTGGACGGAAAATAACAGGTCGGTAGAAATCAGCTGAAAGGTCTCATATAACGTGCTCTCTATCGTGACAGCCAATGAGAGCGCGTTGAGCACAGTGATTCTCACTGCACAAAGCAAACATCAATGGAGTCGAAATTCTATTCGTCACGTTTTATTTTATCGATTACGTCAGCAGCGTTTCCTGATGCGCCAGATAATAGATACAAGATGCGCCGGATACTAGATAAACGCAATCAGATTACTTCTCAACCGTCATGTATCAAGAGCTCGCGGCGCAGGGGCGAACATAATCATTATGTGCCAACGTGTGTACATACATACGTAGGTAAATACGTACATTGCAACAACTCCAGGAATAAATACCATTCGTCGTTTAGCAGCTACATTTCCTGCACACAATTGATAAACTCCGACATCCCAGTTTGCATGCATCCGTGAACTGGAAGAAAATTCTAATCTAATAGGACGTCGGCTTTTTTAAGTTCTGTGTACATACAAAAATTGTATATACATGTATTGAATGAAAATGTGGTAAGTGCATATCGGGTCTTAGCCTAGTTTGTTATTATGGGTGTTTGTTACAAAACAAAATGTTAGTAAACACAAATCAAACGAAATTGTTCCGCGGCCATTTTTGCATATGGTGGAGGTAGTGTTCCAAAGAGGGAAGACTACAATTCAATATAAAAATTACTTCAACGAAGAGTAGTATCGCGAAATTAACATTATGAGAGCTAGCATTACAAAGCACAACGTATTTTTCCAGTCGAAATCCACAAACTGCATTCTGGGAAATCCCAGCAGAGAATAAGACCAATATCATCAAAAAATCTTAGTAGACTCATCGAGAAAACTCGATTGAAGTTTTGGAAAATATTTATGTTCCTGGTTAATTGCGTCTTGTTAATTTACATACCTTGTTTGTGTACCTAACTTTTCTTCATAACTTTAATTGTGGTTCATGTTGTATACAAATTTATTAGTAATTTGCATGCTTTGGTTGATTTATGTTTTGATGTTTCAACACACATTTAGTAATATTAACATTTTAGCATTCATTAAATTTTTCAAAACATTTCAAGACTAATTTTAAATTTAAAACATACGGCTTTATAATTTACATTACATATTGGATGGTATTAGTGGTAAGTGTATATGCAATACACATACTGAAGACCAATGTGTTATCTAAAAATACAGCTCACATTATCCTATTACATAGAAAAGCCTTTTTGAGTTGCAAGTGAAAAATTGTTTGGACTAAGCAAAAAGGGCGTATCTCAGTGTTTAACAAAACTTAATATGTTGTTCGTAGATAGTGTTGCGTGCCATGTTCCTGGAGGCCAGTGGTCGGCGGCTGTTTCGTAACACCTTGAGGGCTGGCCGATGACTCAAAGCCCGGGTGGCTCATAGTGGGAAAACCGCCGACACTACGTCATAGATACCTGTCCCAACTGCGCCTTAACCCTTCGAGGGCTGCCGACGTGACTGCCAGCACATCCGAAACATGATGA
>PNEQ01014495.1:0-22303 GCA_003012365.1 Medauroidea extradentata
AACACCCTCCCCAATTTTGACTTTCATAAATTAAAAATATAAAATATCCGTGTATAACAGCCCCGGCAAAAAAGAACTATGTACTTTAGAGCCATTAACGTGGACCATTGAACATCGAAGAAAATAATAGTCATCCCAGTTATTATTTTAAAGTAATATTTTTCCAAAAACATTTTCAGAAAGAAAGACGTGTCTTAGGTTGCAAGTGGTGTGTCTTCACTACATACTCTTCAGCATTTGCGGCCGTTGCATATGAGCGTATTGCAGAGTGGAGTATCTGCAGCGAAGATATTCTTTGGTCGGAACTCTGATGACGTCGACGTGTTGTTGTATGGCGTATTTGGTATGGCAGAAAGCTACGAAACATGTGGCTGTAATAAAGCGATGAAAGCACGGAATAGTTACACCGCAGCATTTGAATTACAAGACGTGTGATATGCAGAAGAAAACTGTACAAGAACTGTTTCACGAAAGTTTACCGTCAGTACACAATGCAAATGCGTGGCGAGAAGGAGTTGTGATTTTATCTACACAAATGTAATTATGTATGCAGTATAACTCCTTGTTTTCCAATTTTTTTGTTCACTTCGGTTCTGTGAGTGCTCACTATCCAATTCCAACGTAGGATCTGAATAAATAAATATTGCCTAAATAAACGACTGAAAGGGAACATGGCGGCCGCCATATTTGTTTACGACGTGAGTACCGGTTATGTTTGGGTTACGGTATGTACTGAAATTTGTTATTTAAAATAATATTTTAAAGGGATCGTTCAACGCGTTATTCACAACAGTGTTCATTCTCTGGAGTTATTGTAGTTGACTATAACAACAACGTATTTTAGATACAAAAATTTTTATTAATTTTGTCTCGTGTATAACAGCCTCCTCATTTATTGACACTGGTTTTTAGTAAAAAATGGGGGTGTTATACACGCGTAAATACGGTATATGTGAAAGCACAGCTTTTTGTAACTGTTAAAGTGCGAAACATCCTATCAACTGCGTAAACTGGAAACACTAGCAAAATTCACATTCTTGTATATCTATTTTCTATGGCGGTAATACATCTATGGACTGAATTTCTCTTAGGCTAATAGTATTGGAATGTGTTTACAAATATTTAAAATTTTAACTCATCGAAATAACTAAAAAAGCATAACTATATTCTAAAATCATGATTACATTTCAATTTATAAATAACAAAATATAAAAATCCCCATAGAGCAACGAACTACTGTAGAAGGAACAGAGCTCATATAAGTGTGACCTGTAATTAAATAACACATCTCCTGTTTTTGTTCCGACCTTCATATATTGTACTTGCACAATATTTGGTGTTACATAATTAACTCTGAAAGCTAATTACAATTAAAACAGAAAGAGTTTTTCACAAGTACCATCCTGTGAGTACTTGTGAAAAACTCTTTCTGTTTTAATTGTAATTAGTAGCCTAGCTGCCTTTCCCGCCATTGTCCTCTGAAAACTAAGCCGCTCATAGTATTTTAATGCTCCACAGTACAATAAAAATATGCCTCAAGTGAACTAAAAAGGTTTTCCCAGCAAGTGTTTCTTCACAATTTTTAAAATATATGGCGAAAAGTCAGTACTCAAAATACTTATTTTTACAGTTAAAGCTGCCATATAGAAGGAATGTTAACGAGACACTTTTGTTTACTAATACCTACAATTTTACGGCTGGTTTCATAACGCAGCGTAAATACACTGGAATCCTATTACTACAAAAGTTCAAAATGGCATAAATAATTGTCGTAGTTATTAGAAGTTATGAACATTTTATGAAACTTGGTATTGGAATAATACTATCCCCTGTTTATCTTGGTTAGTTTCCATGCTATTGAAGGGGACTGCCCAAAATGATAACACCAATGCAGTTGTGGCATAATATTCAATAATGTGTTAATTTCATGGTGTTCTTTAGTTTTAAATGCCACCAATTTGCTAAAATATGGCAAAACATAAAAACGGAAAAAGAAAACCAAATAGGCTGACACGTGGGTAACTAACATGAACAGCACTGCTAGCTCGCACATCACTTGCGATTGGTCAAAACTGACAAAGCTCCACCAGCGACACGGCGTATGGTTATTCAAACAAATAGGACTCTGGAGTTCCACATAGCCTACATTGGCAACATTCTGTGTACTATTAAAAATAAATTATGATCATTTTTACTAATCCCAACTGGGTACAATTTATCAATTAATTCCCACAAAACTTTCACCAAAATAATAAAACTTACAGTAAAAAAAAAAAATTAACAGTACATGTTGACTAACATCACTTTATCACGTTGCCATGTACACTAGACCCCCGATTTTACGAACCCTGGATTTAACGAAGGCAGTGATTCTACGAATAAAATCTCAGGAACCCACAAAAAATAACAAAATTCTATGACAAAAAAAATTTAAGGAATTACATTGACAATGAATAAACATATATTATCCAATTCACTGCATTAAAACATTAATTGTAGAGTTGCAGTTATTACTTGGTAAGTCACAATATTAAAAATAAAACAAAAATAGTGAAAATCCGTTAAAAAATGTGGCAGTGACAGTTTGAAAACCGTGCGGCGCTGCTGCTGCTTGTGCCAAGCCAGCCGGCCTGTCTCCACCAACGACGTAGTTGGATCTGTATTGAGGTTGTACTATAGCCGCAAAGCTCCAGCGCATATGCTCATTTAACTTACGGTATTTGCAACCAGTTATATACATTATTCTCACGATTTTAGGTAAGAACGTCACAAAATGGTGATTTTAGAACACTGAACGTAGGTACATGCTACGGTGCCGCTATCTGTCTTCCATCTTGTGAACGTTCGTACAGTTGCGCTTTGCACTATCTGTCCGCTCTGCACGCTACTTATATGTACGTTCGTGTAGAATTCATCAAACATCGAAGGATTGTTTTAACGTTAAGTTATATTAAACTGCGCAATGAATAAATACATCCGAGTTTTCCTTCTTTCTTTGGTGAATAATTTACAAGGGCATTGTGCTAGTAACGAATGCCTACTTTTTTTCCATTGAACGCTACGCAAAACGGGCTATTCGCTCGCAAGAAGACACTCAACAGCTCGGTTTTCTCATTGTCTTAGGAGAAGGGTCGGTCATATTTTTTGTTTAGCGGGGTTCTTTTAATTGTACTACGTCTACCTATTGATATAACTTTATATTTCAACTATCACTTGAGTTATTTTTTCGTTAAATGTTACAGAAATCGGGCTATTCACTCGAGAGAAGACACTCGGAATCTCGATTTTCTATTTTTTAGGACAAGGGTCGGTCATATATATTGTTTAGCGATGTTTTTTTATCGTAAGATGTCTGCCTATTGATATAAATTTATATTTCAACTATCACTTGCTTTATTTTTCCGTTAAATGCTACGGAAGCCGGCCAGGTGGCTGTCTGGATTTTGTAATGTATTGGCCTTAACCTCAGGTAACAAACCCTTATTTCAAACTTCCCGCCGCACCTTAGTTCGCCCTCTGGCCGCTAGGTGTACTGATTACCAACCACCGCTGGACAATAGACTTCAGTGTGCCTCCACTCACCTGATGAAGCAGATGTAGTCTGCGAAACGTTGTGACCGCGCGTCCGCGGAGAAACGTGTTCGTCCTATGTGTGTGTGTTTCTATCTGCAAGTACCATCCTGTGAGTACTTGTGCACAACTCTTTCTGTTTTATTTGTAATTAATCACAATAGACGTCAAACAAAAGAAATAACTACTGTTTACATACAGGTTATAAAATCTAAATAATAAATCTACATAAGTTCTCCGCACATGGAAAGTATTTCTAATCATGCACAATGATGGACCCGAACGAGCACAGATGAACCTTTTGTGGCCCAGAAACACCTTTGAGCTGGTCAGCTCACCCGCCTATGTGCCCTTAATGGTTGCTTCAAGTATGTGACAATAATTTTCCTGGACTGACGTTATTCTGGCTTGTGACTTTGAATAGTGCGCTGTGTATTACTGCCTGCCAATGAACTCGTTATCCCCTCCCTCTCTGACTGGTGCGCTTTGTGCAGCTTCGAGGATGTTTGGCCAGGTTCGGCCGTCTTCCTGCTTCCCTGTTTACCCCTCCTCTTCAGAGCCTAGACGTGCCTTCCCGAGTGGCGCTGGGTCACTCTTCTTCCGTCCAGCTTGCAAGTGTGTTTTACCAACGTCTTCGTGGCAGACGCGGCACCGTGCTACCATTCTTTAGTTTCTGGTAAGTTTTGTTAAATTTGGGACTTTTTGCATATTGTTGGTCATTAATTTATACATATCCTTGTGGAATTTGGCGATGCGGTGCCATTTCGGTCGCAAGGGGATCGGAAGCTCGTTTTTCTTATTTGTTAATTACATGTAACGATTCTATTTATTCTGTTTTTTGGCTTTGGACATTAAGTGATCAGCCTGAGGGCATTTGATGCGTATTTTGTATCCTTTACCGGTATTAAAATGTGAGTTTGTTAAACCTTAAAGCTGTTTATGTCATGGTAGTAGTTTATCCCGTGTCCCATTACAGTGTAAGTACGTCACCTGATGAAGTGAGAAGCGAGGTGTAGTGAGGAAACTGGTGCCAATACTAAGTGGTTGCGCTCGTGCTAGATTTGTACGGATTTGTTAAATTGTGCCTAAGAGATTCGGATACACCTTCTTCCCACTACTTGCCGTGATCCAACTCGCCGGACACTCTCAAACACTTGTCGCAACCCAATACTTGTCACTATCACCTTAACTCGCACCAGGCACCTGCCAGCCAAAAACTCCCTTGCCCCTGCCGCAGCTCTTTTATATACTTACTCTAAAGTCGCGAATTCTCTCAGCAAGTCTTTGACCTCAAACCTCTGGAAAGGTGTTGCATCAGGGTCAAGCACCACCCCGCAAGATATAGCATAAACAGGAATATTCTAGACCACGATATCTCCTTCTGTTACTCGATATTGGGGTGCAGGTGGTCGCCACCGCACATGGGCGGCACAATGTACCCCGAACCTCTTTGTTATTGCCGCTGCTATATCAGCTTACGCTGCTCTCCGATTATCGCAGTGTGCAGGTGGTGGTTGTTACATCACTTAAAGTAATACAATCCATGCAGAGCACAAGGAGGTATTTTAGCTCTACCGTCACTGTATCTTCTTTCGCCACTCAGCCAGTGTCGCAGTGCCATTGAGTGGGTGGGAAGGGGGTGTCTTAGCTCTGCCGCCACTGTACCGTCTTACACTGCTCAGCCAGATAGTCGCGACTCGCAACAATATTTTCAAATGATCGGGAAAGAAACAACTCGAAATAGCTATTCTAAGTGCAGTGTCTGTTCGTCACCTCCTTACTTAGGCAAAGTTCTAGTTAGCGACATCCCCCTCTAACAGTATCCTCCACCATCTTAATTTAGAGTTAACAAACAACTAGACAAAAATTAATTCTGTACTTAAAATTTTTACAAAAATAAATTACATGAAAATTAACTTTTGGCTTTATATTAGTCAGTAAGAATATAACTCGCTGATGTTGGGAATCATATAGGTAAAATAAATAAATTTTTTACAAACTAATCACACTGGATATTTTAAACTAAGTGTGTTGGCAAGATGTTTCGTTACTGGATAGAGAGGGAAGTCTCCGCCATCGCCTGACGTGCCAAACCACTCAACGGCCACACCACAGTTCGGCCGGCTTTGCACGTTTGCAGTCACCCTGGGGGGGGGGGGGGTTCTCATTCCTTCTCACCCCTTCCTACTGCATCTCACATCTCTACACCATCTTCACCCATTGCCTACACTCAGACACAACTCTCAACCTCGACACCTATGTGTTCTCTCATCCGGGGGATCAACACCCACTTTGTTGCATCATCCTCCCGACTTCCTCCTGCTTCATCTGCTATAGCAGGGTGTCCAGAAAAAGTGGTATTTCAAATTCCAGTACATTTCCCACATTTCCTGAGAAACTCCAGTACAGTGCTTTAAACGTGATACGATGTTAACTTGTGCTAGCCAAGCAGACTATCGATAGACATTCAATTTTTATGTTACTTATAGATGTGGCAAAGGTGTAAAAATATTATTTGCCTAGTATTTAATTAAAATTCTTTCCTTTATACAGATTTGTAAATTGATTGAATTGTTGAAAGTCCTCTTTTGCTGCATCTGAAGTTTCAGTCCATGTGAACAACAGCAAAAAATTTATGAATAGAATTGTGGGAATAATTTATAAAACATGAGGGACCAGCACAATATTATATTTATTATGGTTTATACAGTCGTAAATCAGACACGTTTCTTGGAAAAAATGTACAATGCAATAAAATGTAACAGTTAAAGGTTATATTATCCTCCAGGTTTTTTCACTGTCTTAACACATTACAACTGTTAGCTAAATTAATTTACGTCTGCTAGCAAAATTTATCTAAGTCACATTTTACTAAACATACTGCACGTATAAACAATATTCGGTAAAGGACACACGTGCTGGTATAAATATTTTAATTTTCAATTATAACCTAATTACCTTGAATTTATTCAATCGTGTTTCGCATCTATATTTCCTATTTGTAGGCACAACAATTTTATCCTTGTTATTTTCACTTTTTTTAATGCCGATAAAATAATGCTACATTTTGCCATTCACTCCTGGTTTTTTCGTACAATGCATGACGAAAATTTTTGCAGTTTCCGGAGACATCAATTAAGCCAAATTACACATCACAACTTCATCGGAAATTGCAGCTGTCAAAGTACCTTCCAATTTCTTGATGACTGACAATGAAACGATCGGTGGCTGAGAAATTCCCGCAGAAAAGACAAATTTCAAGTACATTTCCCGCACATTCCCGAGCCCGAAAAATTCACGTACAATTCCCGTACTTCCCGCAATTTCCCGATCGCTGGACACCCTGTATAGAAACACAGTCTCAAGCGCAGTACTAGTTTCCCACACTGCATTCGCTGCAAGGTGGGGACAGTCCAACAAGGAAGATGACAGACATCGCCCCGGAGGTAAGTCAGTCCCAAGGATAAGGATCCGGCTGCCCTACCCCTGCGCCCTCAGAGAAGATGCCACGCCCCCCACCTGTGCCAACTTTCATATCTACATGCACATTATTTTACAATTTTGTACTTTTATGCCTATCATACAAATATATACATATATTTTTATAACATATCCAACATGATAATGGTCACTCTTTTCAACTCATTTTGATTATTGTTTACGTAATTGCTGCAGTCTGTGTCATCAGGGACATAAGTTTATACTATTCTTTCCTTTCATGATGCTTAATGGTTACAAACAAAATATGAGAAACAGTTTACGTTTAGTTTTTTAAAGCGTATAGGCTCCAAACTGTCATCGCCATATTTCCGATGTTGGTCAACTGCATCACGTTCCATCAATTAATTGTAACCAAACAATTTGAAAATTTCAAGAAATTTTCTCAATTTCTGTTAATTTATCCAAGAAGTGGAACTCCTCAACTATTCCCAGTTCTCCATATTATCCCTGCCTGTAGAAACCCTGTAAGCCCTTTACCGCTTACGAACCATAATAATAGTAGCCTAACAAAATGCGTCACACCAAAATGTTAAGCCAACATTAGAGTGCAGTACTGTAGTATCATGTAACTAACTTTACAGTTCACAACATTAATTATTTGTCATCAGAACACAGTGCAGTAATTTTCCTAGAATATAATTTATAAGTTTTGAAGATTTATGGTTACCATAAATAGCTTAAAGGTAAGCCAAAAATTGTGTTTCGCAGATATTTATACTTGCCAAAAGAGTGAATTCAAGGGGGAAATATTGTTAGCTAAATGGTAAGTATAATGCATTTACTACATTTTTGTGATGTAAAAATTTAAAAAATATAAGACTGATTACTTTGAATAAATAGATAAAATGAACTATTTAAATTCTACACATTTTAATTTTCATCTAAATTTGAATTAAACTTAAATAAAATTAATGTTATGCTCCAACTCAAAATTTACTTTCTTGACATTGGTAGGGTATGGGAAAAAAATTTGGTTTGAAATTAGTCATGTTTAGTTTAGTTTTCATTTTCTTTATTAAACTGACATTAAAAACAGACAGGAGTTACAGACTTTTACACGAAGACCTAAGTCACAATCCAAAATGACATAGCTGTCACTAAGGAAAAGCTCAAATGCCAACTTTGTGATAAAATTTATGAATGAGAAAATGGATATTATACACACCTTCTTTATCCTGTATCTTTGCTTTAACATTCTCGATGGTGTCAGAAGCCTCGACCTCGAGTGTGATGGTCTTCCCAGTAAGTGTCTTCACAAATATCTGCATGGTGGCCACCGAACACTACCAGCAGGGGCAGAGACTGCAAGCATAATGTATCTACCCTTATACATTCGGCTAGCAAGCATACCACACTAACCTTCCATTCACTTCAGCTCTTAACTACAGGTGGTTCACAGCACAGTGACAACTTTCAAAGACCATCTTGTCTAGAATTATTTAAAAATAATTTATGTTACCTCAGATACCTTTTGAGTACTGTATCATTTCAGTACATATTTACACATAGACAGTTAGAACCGAATGTGCACAGTCAGGAAATTGATATATGGGTCATTCCATGCCAAGTGGTCTTTATATATATATATATAAAGTTCCCACAGTCATGTTTTGGATTTCGTTCAAAATTTGTGGATATAGTCTCCAAGGTATTGAAAGAATGTGTCCAAGATTTCAGATCCCTAACCACAATTGTATGCGAGCTAGAGCACAGGGCTGTGGGAAATATTGCATACAATGATGAATAAAATAGTATTTTTAATGGCTAATAAAAGTTTGACTATTTTAATTGAAAATGCTCATTCCAAGTGATCATGCACAACTTTTTGTGGAGATTGCAGTGATACTAGTTTTAGTAAAATAGATGCAGTGATAATAATTTTAGTAAAATAGATCAAGAATTCTACCCAAAACATTTTCTCAAAGTGTGTCTGAAAATTTGTTTTGCCAGATTTTTAACATTTTTAAGTTGTAACAGATTGTGGGAGGGGAAAAAAAAGGAGCTGCAAGTCTAAAACTTTGATTGTAAATGCCCCTCGTGTTTAAAATGCCACATTTACAGCATTGTATTACTAATAGTTGTTACATTACATGGTCATGAACTTCAGATGTTTGGTACAGTGGTTCAAATTAACCAATATTCAAGGCCATTTATTAAAAAAAGTCACCCAAAAAATTACTTGTATTGGTATAACTTGAAAAAGTGTTACTCTACAGCATACTATACTTTTTATTTTGCAATGCCACCTTTTTCGAAGAAAAGACACACCTCAAAACTGGAGATGTACTTAGTATACATGCAACAATCTGCGAGTCATACCAAAAATATACTTGAGCAGTATGAGCTAAACCAGTCTCGTACTAAACATTACAAATGTAAAAGGGATAATTAATCAACCATGTTTGGTAAAGTATGACAATATACATCCTGATTCATCATGGGCGATCTACAATACTTAGAGATCCAACTTCATAGCTAACATTTGCAAGTAGATTATTAAAATTGTGTGCTTAGGATTCAAGATCAAATCAGTACACAATTTCATATTAAATTGTTTATGTGAACACCATTCAAAAGATATGTACACTTTTAGAACAATCCTGGTACAAATTACTTCATTGTGAAACTGCATAATTGTACAAGTAAATACATACGAGGGGCGTGCTGAACACTGTACTGCAGTAAGCACTTTCCACCGTTGAACCTATCCAGTAGGCCTACTCTTTACTTACAACATTAACATCACAGATACTAAGAAGGGACTATGCCCCCCTCCCCTAGCACTAGATCAAAATATTAAACTAGTTGTAACAACAAAACATTTTAACAGCAGTAGAACCACAATTAGCATTTATCAAGTACACGGATGAATAATTTCTGCAATAATTGGTGATGATTTAACCACAGCATTGCCCTCAGGGTAATTTCATTTCAGATCACCTAATTGAAATACGTGATCCTGCTTCAATGGCACAGATTGTTCAAAAATGTTTCATGCATACATAACTATTAGATAAGTGTGTAGCCCTACATGAATATTTTAGATTTTTTAGACAAAAAATTAATGAAGGAGAAATTTTCAAAAATTTCTGTTTTGGAGTGAATGCTGCTCTCAGGTGACCTGCACTGTTACACTTAAATTTCTATAAAACTTACAATTTCCATGCTATCTGGCTCACTCACTTGTTATAATGAAACTTTCACACACATATCCTCTCTAAATGTAAATTGAAACATTAACTTGATCAAAATTACCTAGAGCTCTGTCAATCCAGGTATAATTGAAAATGTAGCTGAGCTGACATTACGCGTATCACATTGTATTCATCTCAGCCACATAAAATGAGTACATTTTCAGCAAGGTATGAAATAATGCTATTACTTACCACGTTTACCAGAAAATGAGCTGATTTTAATGAAAGAAATGTGAATCAATCACACTGTATTTGCAAACTTGCATGTAGGTAATTGTCGAGTATAGTCTGTTCACTTTAAACTGAACACTCCCCAACACTTTTAATATCCAAAAGCTGTTATATAATTTGGGCCAAAAAGGGTAAATTTTGAGATTAGGAGAATGTTTACACTGGTTTTCCAGTAAAGTTTTCTGGTCAAAAATATTTAAGATGATTGCAAAATGGCTGAAAGAAAAATGTACGCAGTGGTCACTTTATCGTGAACAGTGTATACTGTATCAACACCAAGGTAACTGTGCTTGAAGCAAAGAAGTGGGAACTGTCGAGATACTGCACCAAAAGAGTAGTGTACATCTTCATGTATATGGTAACTTCCGTTTCGTACCGGAAAGAACTAACAATGTCAGAAGTTATAGTTTAAATGTACATGAAAATAAAAGTGAAATAAATGTATTGCAGCAAAGTAAATAGTATATTTCGTTGTTCCATGGAGTTAACAAATCAACACTAACAGCCCTTGTCTGCAGAGTGTGGACAGTCACACTCGACAGTCTGCTGTGTGTGCTAAACAGCATCTCTACTTTGCCACAAGCGTATTACTGCAAATACAGTATCATTTAACATACTGTATTTTTAACAATTTTGGTGATGCATTTTCCCTTAGTACAGTGCTTTGTAGTTTCTCTAACAGGTTGGCCACCAAATAAGAATTGTAATATTCACATATTTTTCTGAGGTTTTTCCAGGTCCAAAATTTTATTTTTCAAGGAATCTGCTTAAGTTAATTGTAGGCTTACACACATTTAAATAATAATGTGGGTGCTAGTTGTAGATGCTGGCCAAAATACAACCTAACTGCCTGCCTACACACACATCTAAGTTACACATAAAACCACAATACTTAGAAATAAGTAACTCAACTGGATTACAAAACCTTACATTTTGCTACGAACCAAAGATGTTGAAATTTAATCGTTGAAAATCTACATTCACAGGTTACATCATTTAACGGTTTGTGTAGGCCAACACAAAAAACAAATAATGGAATGGGTGGTACAAATGCAGGCCTATAAAACAAAATTGTCACTACAACGTATTCATTATTTAACAGCTGTAAATTCTGTTGCTTGTAGGTGAATACTAAAAATTTTTTTTAACTTAAGTAACTTTTCAATGTTTTCCATGATACCTACAGATTTTAAAACTGAGGTAAATTTTACATCATATTTTACAAAATAGTGTCTGTATTATTTTGAATGTGCAAAAATCTGGGCTAGATAACAACATTGAATAATCTAACACCTTTAATGGTTTCATTTTCATTTTATTTACATATATTTCCTATCAAAATAAATAAGCAACAAATTTTCCCTGTTTTCACTATTACTTGCCACTGATAACATTTATGCTGGATGATATTATTTGTTCCCTTAATTTTATGTAATCCGTGAAGAAAACCTTAATGTCTATTATTCCAGCAAGACAACGATTCTGGCAATTCATATGTCACAACATTACAAACTAAAAATTCTTCAGTCTTAATTCTAAATCTAATAACTGTATTATGAAGAATAAAGGGGAAGTATGCAAGAACACGCTAAATAAGTTGAGACACTTAAAAATAAACAACAACCATTTCACCATAAATTCTATTGTTTCTAAACACTCGAGTTGAAAGCAGACTTTATTGATTCACGTATTTAAATCTCGAATCAAAGACGCACTACGGAACACATCAAACATTGTGCAATTATTTCCATGTATTAATACGACATGTTTCAATTAATTTCGGTTTGTAAAAAGTTGGTTCTCGTATGAGTGACACTGTACTTTTAAAAGTTAACCACTAGACCAAAAAAAGTACACATTCTGTTCCATTTTTTCCCCCGGAAACCAGCCATAATTCAGGGGCATTTCCCATTTTTCCATAAATTTCCAGTGAGTGGCCACCCTGTCCAATAGCAGTGCAAAGAACTTTAATTATGTTCAAAATAATGCTGTGAAAAATTCCAGACTGTATGCAGTCATACAATGCACAATTGCAAGAAAATGCAGTTTCCACACACAAAAAAAATATAATTTTGGTTTAACTTGTATTCATAACAAAATTTGTGACATTTAAGGTGGAAAAGCCTTAAAACCTGTGGAACAGGCCAGTACACCAGGATAAAGAAATATTTTCTTATAGAAAAAGTTTATCGTGAGACATCCTTCAGAACAACCGAGATTTAGATGACTTGAAACACACTATTACTATTGCAAAATATCTCTACATTAGCTATATTGTTTCCATATTTACTATCAATATGTGAATAAGCATGCTGCAAAATACGCATAACTGGCTGAAATTAATGGAATAGCTAACTGTATGACCAATTAAAAATTTACAGATGGCTGCAAACTAGTTAAATGTGTTGCCTGGAGGCTAAACACATACACATATTATTGATTAGCTGTTAACACTGTACACAATTTCTGCACTCCAAATAATTACAAACATAAGTAGCCTATCATTTTATTTAAAATATTACAAGTTTTTTACCAACTGAATATTTTAGATACTGAGCTCCAACATATAAAATATGTATGAGTTTCATCAAGTGCAAGATGTTTGAAGTACACGAGAATATACGTGGAAGACTGATGCCTGCAGTGGTGAACTGGAGGTAGAGAGAGACTTTCGCTCAAACACATTTGGACAGCAGATCACAAATAAATTATACAATAAACAATACAATATTTACAGTTCTGTATAGGTACTTCTTGAAACAAAGCAGCACACAAATGGTCTAAATTCCAATTTTACCTAGATGGTTTATACATTGACTAACGTAACTTAAATAACATACACTCATGTACTCCATTTATTCGTAGTTTTTTTGGTGACTAAGAATTGAAATCAGTAACAACTTATGCTTCTAATAAACATATATACTATATATTTACGCAAGCACATATTTTTTTACCAGACAGAAAAAATACAATCATTCGTTAATGACACATAGCGTGTGCATGTCTGACTGCAGGTTGGACCTCAATTCAGTGTAAAAATTAATTCTAACCAGTTAATAAAATGCTTACTTATAAAATGTAACACAAAATATATACAGCAGTAAGAGTGGTTTATTTACTGAAACAAAGGTTACATCACAAAACAAAGAGTGTGGTTTGGTTCATACAATGAGGACAGCATTAATGCAGCCATCGTTCTCTGGGTGGTTGGTCACCTGTGCGTACTTCCCCCAGACCACCTTGCCAGCCTGCGTGACAAGACCCAGCTCACTAACATTCACTTCTATTACAGTTCCCTTTGTTATCACCCCCAGAGACGTGTACATGGGAGAGTTTGGGTTCTTCTTCACACCTATTATAGGCAGGCAGAACGTTGCCTTCAGCTCCGGATGCGTCACGTGTGCCTTCTTGGAGCGAAGAGCCATCGGCCTGATGAAACGTTCAAACTTGGGTGGTTTACGTGTAAAATCTTCACCGACGAAAGTCACCTTGGTCACCATACGCTTCCACGCCTTGCGCTTAGACTTGCCGCTCCGAAGTACTCGAAACACCTCGGCGTCCGCCTGTGCCCTGACCTTGGGAATTGGTACGTCCCACTTGCCGGCTTTCTCCTTACGCTTCTGCTTGATCATGTTCGACAGGACCTTGGCTCGAGATTGTACGTCGCGATCCAGAAGGTACACTGGCAGGGCTCCGTCCGAAGGCTGCTCTCTCGCAGTCTTCACCTTCTTCTCCTCGTGCATTTTTATCTTACGCTTCATCTGAATCTTCTCGTTGCGGCGTTGCTTGTTAAACATCTTTGCTTTGAGGCCACGTAATTTCTTGGCCTGCTCTGACCGCCTGTGTGGCTCTCGAGCCTCTCGCTTACGCTTGCGCTCTTCATAGTCCAATCGCCTGCCATGCAGCTTGCGATGCCGCTCAATGTATTCGTTCTGAGGCATGATGGAGTTTGTCCCTCTCCTGTAAAAAAGTACAAGTCATCTTTATTTTCTAGATAGCCACACTAAAAATAGCAATATCATTCAGATTTGGGTACATCACTTACCTATAATTTTTAATTCAAATACAGCTATCATCTGTCCATTTGAAAATGGTAGATAACAGACTGCTACCACATTTTGCTCCTCCCCTTCATGCTGCAAATATTTCTTCTTTTAGCAATGATACCAAGTAACAACAAAATATTTTTAAATATTTGAGTTGAACTTGCACATACAAGTTTAAATACCATCCCTTACTTTCATATTTCCTCAACAGTTTAGTATAGATCAGGCATTAGAAAAAATTTTTTTTTTAAAACAAATATTCCACATGCAATGCATAAACTAATATTCCGAACAATAAGGCAATGGCACAAAACACCAAGCCTACACCTATCTAATTAATACATCACACATATTACACAGTTTGACGACTAACAAGTTTCAACAGCATCGTACAAAGTTTTCCTCAATCACCATTACTCATTCATTATCTGTACCTTCACATACCTCTGTGCAAATAAAAATAAAAAAAGTTTTTTACTGAAGACTTGGCCCATGTGACCACCCAAATCTGAATGAGTGTGCAGACACACATAACCACGTAATAACAAGCAGAATAACTTGACAATATTACTTTTCCTAGATAAAACACATTTAATACTTTAAAAGTTATGACAGCAAGGTGTAGCCATGTTCTGTGGTTAGGTAAACAAAAAATTCTGTTTCTGACAGATTATTCCAGAATATGCAACAAGTAATGAGAAACTGAGAAAACACAAGCAACACTAGCTACTTAAAAATTTAAAACTACCAATTCTATTAGCGAGTTATTAGCACAAAGATTTTTTAGATACGTATACTGTACTACCTACAGTGCTTTGAATATCTTTACCAACAAACAAAAATACATTTAAAACTATATCATTAAAAAAAATCCTAGACACCTTAAAATTGCTAAAAACAGCTATTTCAGACAACTGTTGTGAAACAAACACCAACCGAAATAGCTACACAAAAATAAAGAAGCATGTGCTGGTTGTTACTATGCACCTTCCACATAACTACTAGGGGCACTGCTTTACGTCCCATAGGAAAAGCCAACCACCAATACATTGCACTCTATGCGCCCTCACATAAAGCTGACAGTTGCTGACGCACAAGCCAATCTAGACTTTATAGCTCCCCTGTTTCCATCTCTCAAACTCGGCATCTAGCGTTTGCTGCATAGCGTTTATAAGAGGGTTTGGTTTTAGGTGAAGTTAGTCGCAGGTAATACACTTAAATATCTGCCTTTCCAACCTGCGATGTTTTAAACTAAGTCATCACGCAAAATGTCCTACTATCAGCAATATGCAAACTTGGAACAAAAATTGCTGAGGTCAGCCATCCCTACAAATCATACACAGACATATTGCCAACTACCTTCTGTTTGTTAAAGAAATTTTTAAAAGTAAAACTACCTTCAAATTGTTTCATTAGTTGTGATTTGTTTTACAAAATTTCAAAAACTACTTTTCTTAGTTCCAAAAAAACAACAACCATTAAAGAGTTCATACACAGGCATACTCCATGGTACCCCTGCTACACGTCGGAGCAACTTGCAGAGGGTTACGTGTCTTAAAAGGTTTACGCAAAATAAATCTCTGACAATTGTTTAGGCATTTTAATTACTCAAGCAATGACAATTGGTAAACTGCGATTATGACCAAATTAAAAAATTTTCCCATCAAAACTCTCAAACATTATGGCATAGGTCTACATGTAAGCACATTCCTTCTAAATGTTAAAGAGAAATTTCGAAAGAGTAACATCATACCTTAAAACATTTTCTTCCAATAAAAATTCTGTAAAGTGTTATTTTTAATAATTTCAAAAACTCTTCTGTGCCAAAAATTACACAACAGATATAACTTATGTAAGCACACCCCGTATATAATATACCTACGGATGTTTATTACTATTTGATCAAAGTTTATGTTTCCATACATGACGTCATGTGTTACGAGCAAAGACGATATAAGAGATCAGTAATATTAGGTAAGGTAGCGGAATAGATTCTGAAAAAAGAAGGAATTTATGTAACTGAAAAATAAATAATAATGTTAAAATGAAGTTTTATATAACACAATGGTTTTTTACTTAACTATAATGAAATAGGTTGACAACGGGAATATTTATGTATTAGGGGAGATAAAATTTTATAACGTTAAATAAGTTTTGTTGGCACCACTAGTGAGTGTTAGGTACCAGTAATTTTATAGTAATGCATTTATGGTTTTGGGTGTATTATGATTATTTAATAACAACTTTGTGTACGTAATAAGAAATGAAAGACAACTTCAACAGCCTCCAACAACTGTTTTGTTTCAGAAAAACCTTGCTGGTTAGTGTTCTAGATTGCTGGAAACGGTAGTATTGGTATGTGAAATAGTACCATGCAAATTAGTGAAGTGTTGATTATAATTAAGTATTCGGTTCTTTGAACTTTTATCGTATTGCATTTTATGTAAACATATGTTAGTTTTGGTTTGTGTAACCGAACAATGCAATGTGCAATGTCTGATTTTGGAATAAATTATGGCATATTCCAATTGACTGCTCCGGGGGCGCTCCCGGTGCACCCCGAAAACTGAAAATATGCAATAGTCAAGTAATTGCCAGCAACGAGTGAGTATTGTTTACGCTCCAACAATTGGAACATGCCACATTTACAGTGCAAAACATTTATGGCAACAAATTACTTGAAATTACTTGAAACACGAAATTCTTTAACTATAGGTACAACAAAACGGCCAAAATTTAATCCTATGAAATTTGAGAGGTTACTTTACTACAACTTTTCTTCTTGATCAATCGGTAAATGGATGCACGGAAGAATTGATCCTACTAACCTTACTATAGTTTTAATAACAAACACAGTTATTAAAATAATCACAGTATGTTTGCATCACATAAACTTCTTCACATTTTTAAAGTCCTGAACAGTCATATAATTGTGTCATTTCCCCCACAGAAAACCTTTTCTTTTGTTTGCACAATCACAGGTCACCACATTAATTGCACTCATTTGCCGCACCGTCTCTTGAGATGGTGCGGCAAAAACTGCTCCCATCGAGTGCAACTCTCAATTGGAATACGAAAATCTGAATGCTCCCAATGGGAGTTCCGGTAATTGGAACACGCGGCACCCGTCGGGTGTGAAACAGGAGCATTAGGGTGCAGTAATATGAATACACCATTAGTGTTGTTAAGGTGAAAAAATATTTCAACGCGAGTTCCGGTAATTGGAACACGCGGCACCCGTCGAGTGTGAAACAGGAGCATTAGGGTGCAGTAATATGAATACACCATTAGTGTTGTCAAGGTGAAAAAATATTTCAACGGGAGTTCCGGTAGGCCTAATTGGAACACGCGGCATCCGCCGGGTGTGAAACAGGAGCATTAGGGTGCAGTAATATGAATACACCATTAGTGTTGTCAAGGTGAAAAAATATTTCAACGGGAGTTCCGGTAATTGGAACACGCGGCATCCGCCGGGTGTGAAACAGGAGCATTAGGGTGCAGTAATATGAATACACCATTAGTGTTGTCAAGGTGAAATAATATTTGTTTTTATAAACTGTTATAATGTCAGGTACATTGTGATGTCGACGTATATAAATATTTGCAGTGATGTGAATGCAAAAACTAATTATTTGGAAGCTGTATCGCAAAGTAACAAACAGCAGATGGGTTTTATTTTACTGTTGGAGCCTTGTACACTAATATAGAATAGTAATATTAAAACCACAAGCTCTTTGCTACTTTGCAATTCTAAAAGGGCATTGTTGTGTAGTGTGTATTTCAACGATATAGGTTTGGAGGTTACCAGCAGAAAACAATTATTCGCTGATGATCGTGTGCTCTATTCAGTGGTGGGACGTGAGAACAAGCTACAGGAAGATATTGAGCGGATAAGGCTGTGGACACTTGAAAACAAAATGAAGATAAATGTTAGAAATACTAAACTAGTGCAGTTTACAAGGAAAAGGCTAAAGAGCAGGGAAGTCTATAGTTGGGCACGGCAGGAAATAGGCGAGGCATCCGAGTTTAAGTACCAAGGAGTTGTTCTACATGAAAATCTTGGGTGGAAAAGCCAAGTTCAGAGAGTGGTCCCATAGGGTAGGAAAGTGCTAGGAATGATGGGTAGGATATTAAGGGGAACCAAATCAGAGGTGAAGGAGAAGGCCTACAACACCATGGTCCGGCCTGTTCTTGAGTATGCTGCAGCTGAGTGGGAACCCTATGTTGAGGTGGAGGTGAAGGAACTGGAGAAGGTGGGGGCAGGATGGAAAGGATGAAAGTACTTTCAGTGATGGATATGGGATGGAACTCACTGAAGGTTAGGAGGAGGGTGGAAAGACTGGTAAGGATGTATACATAAGATAGTGGAACGGGACGGAGGATGGAGTGCACTAGATGAACATCTAGATAAGGGTGGATATAGTGGTAGAGGCAACAACAGTAAAAAGATACAGCGGGTCTGGCGGAGAACGGGTCGGGGACTAGAGTCAATGCTGGTTAGGATGGTCAGGGAGTGGAATTTGTTGCAGGAGGATGTGGTGTCGTTGCCGGGTGTCGGACAGTTTAGGAAGGCTTTGGAGAGGATGTTGTAGAGGTGTTAGATGCTTGCCACCCAATAGCAAGAAAATTATTTAATTATGTGACCCCCTTCCAAAACACCCCACATTTCCGCAGATCCTCTTATGTTGACAAATGGGAATGTTGGGTAGTGCGACACCAGCGCCACGTTAGTATCATCATTATATAATTTTGTGTGTGATCAGAAAGTAAAAAAATATCTACTATATAAATAGGAGCCATTTTAAGAGTAATTCACTTTCAAATTTCGTTTTATACAATTAAAATTCACGTTAAATTAATTTTTTTCCCACAACTTTGAAATACTTATTTATGAGCCAAAAAGTAACAGAATAATTCTTCAAAATAAAAATTTAAGTATTATAATGAAAAAAAAAAAAAAAATTAAGACATGCAGTCCCCTGAACTCCAACATGTATGGGGATACTAGAGAGTATGCATACATATTAATTCTGTAAATATTACTAATAGCTATGCACTTACCAAACTATTGATTTTATACTTAAAAAGAAAAATGTTTCTCTAATGGTTACAAATAGTTCTACGTAAAAAAAATATTTCAATAAATACTAGGTAGTTTAGGTTGTTTCGTAACCTAACCTAAAAAAACCATAACTACCCTTTAACCTAATAATATTACTTTAACGTAAGAATTCTAATCATAAAAAAATATTGCTATAAAATCAATAGTTTGACCTGTACACGACAAGTAGTTATTTTTAATATTTACTGGATCTTTCATTTCTAACCTGAATAATAGTTGCGTGAATATTCTAAGTAAACTACTTTTCTTCCGTGTATCCCGTTGCCAGAGATGATCGCCACATGTCATCCGATTGTGCAATGTTCAGGAACCCGTCGCTTAAGTCAAGTCTGATTGGCTGACGCTTATTGCCGAGCGTGACGTCGATCTATTGAGAAGACCACTATAAAAATCGCGAATTTGAAAGCTGATAAGTTAACAAGGCATTTCAATCAGACACGCCTATCAAGCAACGCAATTGTGATTTCAGCACGAACTGTACTGTATTTAAGTCGTTATTATATTCCGCCCAAAAACCGTTTCGTGCTAAGCTATTTGACCCTACAATCGAGACATCTTCTTTTAAACCTAACCCTTTGCATCAATACCAAAATGTAAATTATGGTCTTTATGGATGAATAAAAAATGAAATGAAATGAAAAAATGAAAAAAGGATGCAGTACTTCACTACCTTGCATAGACAAACAAACATGTAACTTGTGTCCGAATTATCGAACGACTAAAACATAAAAATAATTCTTTAAAAACACAAAATAGGAATGCTCACTGTTGTCAAGAGAAAAATCATGTCACGAATAAAAACGTGGTATCCATGTTCGGCAAACTGAATAACATAATTTTGCAGAACTAAAACATTTCAAGGGCGAAATTAATTGACTAAGTATGAAAAGATACTGCAAAAGAAATAACCCAATAGCAATCACTTACCGAAAATCAAAACACTACAATAATTATTCACGAAACAAAATACATTTTTCCACAACTCAACCGGAAACAAGAAAACAGCATGGCCGGAAACGTATGGAATTGTGGATCTAGGACACATTCCTTTATTCACTGATATCACTGACAGTTTGTCAGTGTCCGTGAACAAAACAGTGTCAGTAATCAGTAAAAATTTATTTATTTATTTATTTAGCGTACTATATTCATCCAATGAAAACTGGATTTGGACTTGTCATGATCATTACATACATAGCAGTTGTTGTTTGCATGTGGTTGTTAACCTCTAAAAACAGTTCGCAAATTTGGATAATATTTGCAGAATGTGTTTAATTCCCGTTAAAGATGAGCTCCTTTCATGAATTTTTCTTCTTTGTGGTTAGTAATTCAAGTTTATTTTTAAATATCATTAAGTTACGAATTATTACTCCTCAGACCAATTAAGTTTAGTACAGTGCATTTTTTCTAGCTTCTCATAATTTCTTTAGAAGGCACTTTATCATATATAGTGCATTATTTGATGCAGCTGAAGGAACTTTATCATCTTATGATTCTTCTTTATTAAAATTTCTATATACGCCTGCTAGTTCCGCCATCAAATCAACGCAACAGGCGTTTTCCTCGCTCCTCCTGAGAGAGGACGAATAAAACAAAAGGTGTA
The DNA here is from genome assembly GCA_003012365.1 of Medauroidea extradentata. Classification (NCBI taxonomy): domain Eukaryota; kingdom Metazoa; phylum Arthropoda; class Insecta; order Phasmatodea; family Phasmatidae; genus Medauroidea; species Medauroidea extradentata. Next base: position 21,271 of record PNEQ01014495.1, read on the forward strand.
ATTTAGCAGTTGAATTGGTCACAAGCTGTTAGCAAGCGTTTGCCGAATCTATTTGCATTTACAAGAAATCGCTAAAATGCAATATCCAGTAAACATAAATGGCTACCACCATGGAGTTACGAAATTGTGTACTTGTTATTATCTGATCAGTAATAGAATTGGACTGTACAAAGGAAAATACTTCTTCACGAATACGTTTATTGAAAAATAAACTACTTTCACTATTTTTTTTACATGTACAACATAACAAATTGTAGAAATAAATTTAATTGTGCACCAGTATATGATGAAAAATTAATATTGCATCATTTTATTTTAAAATAACGTAAGTTTCGTCCATATTTCATATAAATACAGTTTGTTTTGGTTTCAGATTTGTTCGAAACAAAACAGGTAATGAAAGTAAAGGTAAACATCGAACAAACCCTGTAACCGTCCTCCTGCCTCGGTTGCCAGAAACGTGCAAACACCCTCGGCCTGGTTGCAGCACGTTTGCAAACACCCTTGTAAACAGGAGCGCTAAAATGCTCTGTTTACAGGTACCGCTACCAATTCAACCGCTAAAATACGCCTAAACCTAGTGGTACATCTAGCACGACTTGCGAATGATATTGTTTTCTTCGTTTATTCACGACTCAGCTTAAACATTGTGTGTATTTAAGGTTTGGGAAGCTGTACCCATTATATTTAAATGCATAAGCAAGGTACGATCTGTTATGTATTGTTGTTGTGTAGTGTCTTTTGTTAGCTTTAGTTGTGGGGGTGCACTGTTGGCACCAGTGTGGTAACAAAAACAGACTAGTGTTATCTTAGGCAGAATGGCGGGATTGTAACCAATTGCAAGTGTAGTATTTGTAGTCGCATTAAAACCAAGTTTCATGATGGTGTAAATCAGTCAGTAATTACAACCTGAACATCTAACACTGGCGACGAGGATGGGATTCAGGCATTAGTTTAATCGCTACTCGGGAAACGGCAAGATCATGGCAAATCTAGGACATATCGAAGAATTCGACGTGACGCATCCGCAGGG
>PNEQ01014513.1:0-20023 GCA_003012365.1 Medauroidea extradentata
TAGAACAACTGTAGGAATGAGGGTGGATCCGCGTGTTGAGCTGGCCCACCGACCAAGAAGAGCAACAAAGACACCCTGTTACCTTGAGGACTACACACCAAGATAAATTTCATAAGTAGTGTTGATGAATTTGTCAAAACCTGAAAAATAGAAATCTTAGTTTTGTAAAAAGGGAGATGTAGTGATGTAAAGGTTGGCTTCGAAGTATAATACACATGCAGTCTGAACTGCATTGTAAATACTGTAAATATTAGGTACATATACCATGTACCTAAATATTAACTTCTTTAATTTAGTGTTTTCAAGCAATTTTGTAAAAAATTTCACTCAAAAATATTTTTTTTAAATTTTTCCTCACATAAGGGTGCACCTCACTTTTCTTTTTTTTCGTAAAATTTGGTGAAACTGCTGCGACGATTATGCAAAGCAAATATGGTACACTACAACATGCTACACATGATGGCAGCCACCTATCAAGTCATGGGGGGGAACAAATCCCCAACCTACACATTAGACAAATGGAGCTGGCAGTAACTTCCATAACTCACACTGTCGACTCTGAACGAAAAAGAAAGAGATGTGAAGTAGCGGCCCAACACAAGTACACCAGCTATGCCTGACCAAGGCTCAGTAGCGGTGAAGTCAGATAATGGGTGCTCACACATTGTCTCGAAAAATAATTTAAAAAAGAAAATTTTTAATTTAAAACAGTTCCTACACACTGAATTTCATTTTGTTTTACAAAAATTTTCACGATACAAAACGTGGGTTAAAATTTCATTATTAGCATTGAAAGTTGTTTAATCTCCTGGAAAATTTCAATATGACTCTTTAATAAGCATTAAGTACGTATACTTTTCTATCTAGTTTAAATTTAACTGTGAAGTTATCATTTTCTGCAATTAAATAATAACTAATATTTTCTTTATTCGTAACGTCGTACGTTAAAAATATTACTTCCTTGTAAGGCTATTGAGTAACATTTAATATCTTTGATTCAACATGTAAAAACACTGTTTGAGCGAATATACATTCATTACCTGCATTCTGTATCATTGACATTTGTTTTACATTCACAACCACAGCATCATCTCGCTATTTTGCTCAAGGCTCCTGTCACATTTTTTCTCACTGTGTTCGATTGGCCTGGTAATACATAATGCGTAACTGCTGGCATCTAGCGAGGTCTTTTATAGCTGCGGGGATGTAACACTTGCTGCGTCAGCAGGTGCTGCCACCACGAGGTGAAAGAAGTAACCGTTTCCGCGATCGACAGGCATGAGCACTGTAGACCTGTGCTCTTCTTCAATGTTAAAACTCCCATTAGAGGCGACGTCATTTTGTCGTGCGCGTGCGCAGCAAGACCGAGAGAAGAGCACAACTCCATTGTACACGGTACAGTGTTGCAATATCGCAGCTTCACAGGTTAAATACTCAGTGCATTTGTGATCTGTTAGACAAACATTTCAAACTGTACTGTTGCTAAAAAACACACAAGTATTTTTTTAATATTTTACAAAAATGCTTCACAGAAAACTGGGTGTGCGAACGTACCCCTGTGCACTTATATGCCGGCCGCTATTACCAAGGCTTGTAAAACTGTGCAGGCACATGGAATAGGTGAAGGGAGGAACAAGAGAACAGAAACTAAAGCAATAGAAGTCTAAGAGTTCTCAAACCAAACAAAAAAAAAAAATCTTGTATCATATAGGTTTCCAACAATCCGGCTATATGCACCGCCGACGCTGACACTTGGCACCACACGGTGCAATCACCTACCCAAAATTCTTTCCCTTGACAAATCCAGTAATGTGCCAAACAAATTGCAACCAAAAAAAAAATAGGTTAATTTTTTTGGAACTGTCGTAAAAAAATAGATTTTGAAGTAATAGTTCTTAAAATATGTAGCGAAGAAGATGTTAAGTTCAATCTTCTCTGTAGAGGCTTATCATTCAGGCAGTGAAGAGGAGAGAGCCGTGAAAGATACAGCCACATTAAAGATCCTGAAGCATGTGACAACCAGCCGCACTGCAGAGGACAAGGGGTTGTATCTTCAGGATGGTCAAGTGCAGCAGCTGACACCCAAGAGCACTGCTGCGACAGTGTGAAAGAGAGGGGTGGACGCACAGCTGGGTCTTGCAGGCATCCATCATCTCAGCACACAGCATCCTCGTAGATCTCGCATCATCTTGAAGTGGCTCAGAATACGATAAAGCATGAAATGCAAATAAGAAAAGCAGGATTAAGCGTGGAAAAGCATGGACAAGGAAATCCACAAGCAATGAAGTGAGGAACGCAAGGCAAGGGTACAAAGAATGTGTGCAAAACACTCCAAAATCCAAAATATCTGTTCAAAATACAAAACCCTGTAAATAATTGTAAATTGGTTACACAGTAAGGGACAATAACAAATTAAACAATACTAGATATATTATTCAGGTACTCAAATTAACATTTATGACCTAGGAACAAATGGTTTTAAGTGACTGACATGACCTTCCGTGTACCCCAAGAGAAATTCGGTAATCTCAGGAGGACAGTATTAGGACCAAGAAATTTCTTAAAGGCCCTGTGAACTTAAAAAAAGCAGTTTTGGAGTAGCGTGGATTTTAACAGTTGAGATCAAGAAAATGATCGCAGTTAAAACCGCAGGTTCGTACAATGAATAGAACACACGCAGTACGGAGTTAAAAATGCCGCCGCTGTAGTTGATGTCACTTCGCCCAACCACGCGGCCCGCCAGCCGTGCACTCTATGCGGAACTCTCGGCTGTCTTTATGTCTGTGTTCAGTGCAGGTTAGTAAGTTATCCATGTGTGTTGCTAGTTGTTACACACTTAATGGCCGGGGTTAGGCCATATCAGTTCGAACCCAGGAGGGGTGGTGTGGTCAACCATCGAGAAGAAAATAGCGAGAATACAGACCGGCAACACAACACGGACTGGTGTGGTTGCTGTGAATTTGTTCCTTCAGCGTCTTATCAAGAGTGTTTCTGCTGCTGTGAAAATGCTGCAATAAGTGATTTGAAGGGTAGTACTGAATGTATTATTTACACTGAAGCCTTCACGGCTGTATTTTTGAATAGAGATACATTAAACACTGCTAGGCATGTAATGACTGTGAGAGCGCAGTCAGATTGATTTTGAACATGAGCAATTACCGGAGTTCAATAAGGAACCTAGGTTGTGTAGCTTTCAGTCAATTCATTTACTGGATTAATTCTTGGAATCTTGTTGGAAAAGGAAATAGGAAAGTGTTAACTTCATGCATGATAAAAAGAATTCGTGATGCATACCCCGAGCCTAACAACAAGTACAAAAACTTTCAAACTGCTCCAGGCAAAGAAATTTCGTACTTTGACTAATTGTCTAAAGGTCTGATGTTTCTTAATCAAATATTACATGCAATTCATTTAGGATATGTATGTCATGTAAAATACTGTACAGTAAATATTAAAAATAGCATCAAGTTTACATTGCTAACCATGAGTACAATAAATACAGTTACAATACATTTAACTGTTTCTTACTTACAAAATTTTTGACTAGTAGATATAATTGTAGTTTTTACCTTTAAATTTCTGTGAAGCGCAAGAAACAGTCACGTCTTACTTCCTCCAGCGACTCAGAATAGGGCACTGGAGTGGTACAGCATGGAACATCCTTGGCCAAGTAAGGATCTTCCTCCAGTTCGATGCTTAGTACATTGGTATCATCTAATGCTTTATTGGAAATGTTGTTTCACCATGGATGCTGTTTATTTTTATTCACTGAAGCGACTACCCATTTTTTTGTTGGTTTGGAATATTTCAGTTTTTCCCAAACAGTGTCTCTGTTTATGTTACAATTATAATCCATGATTGCAAGTATTGATCACAAAACCATTCCTTCGTAACTAAAGTGAATCCGTTTTGGTTTGTATTTTAAGGCAACATTGTTGTATAACTCCAACTGTCGTGTATGACAAAAAAAATTTTGCATGTTTCAAGTCCTCCGTAAAATTTCTCTGTCTTTTACTACAGATGATAATAATAAAATCTTGCCTTATTCATTCACTGCTATTTACTTTGGGGATTTCAGTATGCTCACACTGATGAAATTTTTCATTGCCACTCCATCTATGTACGTCACAAATATGAAACAAAACTGACTGAAATCTTTCAATAAGTGCAATTTCGTCACCACCACAGGTTTCACAGACCCACCTCAGATGGTTATAATGCTGTCTTTCCAGCTTTACAACAGTGGCGATTTTTTTCTATCTCTTTTAACTTTTTTGCTAAAGACTTAGACAGATGCCACACATCAAACTTACGTATTAGTTGTGGAAATAGTGTACGAATTAGTTTACAAACTCCTCTATGGTGATCGGAAAGAAAAAGTTCTACTTGTACAGATTTTTCAAATAATGAAGACAAAATTTTTTCACATGCTGCTTTTTCCAAATCTCCAGTAACTTGTCCCTTTTGCAGCACGACAAAATCAATGATTTGTTTGGTGATTACGTCCATTACAGTATATGTGATGTATTTGGCTGTGAAGTCTGGACTGTCGAACTGGCCATCCCCTGTCAACCAAACCTTGACTTCTTCTTGTGAATCTAATGTCATCTTGCGTTGCAATATCCAAATTGACTTTATTGCAGGCGCAACAAACTTGTGTACAATTTTATAGAATGAAGAAGACAAAGTATAAATTCAAGGTTTTAGTAACCGATGCGAAAGCAGTAAAGTTTAAATCTTTTACATATAGAGCTGTTGCTAGTTTTAAGATCGGAAAGAATGTTTATTTATGTTAGCTTGTGATCGCCAGGTAAATGTGTAGCAAACAATGCATTCCGTTTTTACAGATAAAGACGGACCTTTAAACATCGGTTTCACAGTGATAACAGTCTTGCCACATTTACAACAAAATGTAAGTAATGTCAGCAAGTTTTTCCAAAAAACAAAAAATATTGCGCACTTGTCTATTTTCGAATTATGTGAAGAAGTCGCTGTTTCATGTGAGGAATCAGTTGATTCTTGACTGCTGTCTCAGAGTGATTCACAAAAGGACGTGACCATGTCACAGTCTTTCTCACTTTGAGTTGACTCCTCATGGCAAAAATCGCATAAAATTTTCCTTCCCAGCTCACACCGTACATCTGAGTCACTACAAACGGTAGGGTTGCATGAATCAACATTACCAGTAGCTTGGTTTTGCTCACCATTCTTGTTGTCTCCTGCCTCTTCAAACACTGCTTTGCAAATTTCACTACATGTTTTTGTAGACAGTTCTTGAAATGCTTCCCCAATTATCTTCCTTTGCCTGTAAACACTAGTGTTTCGCTGTCTACTGATTAACTGATAGGATGAATTTTTGCAGTAGCTCTCAATCTTAACGAAGGAACTGCATATTTTTTTCTAAATGGGTTTATTTTTTATAATGCCTGAAAGTTCTCTTTTGAGTCTGAAAGTGTTTTCAAAATCATCTTCGAGGAATTGTTCTGAACAAACTACGGAATGCCAAGTTGGTTGGAAACTACGGCGATTTATACGATTTAGCTTTAAATCTAGCTGGTGATCATTCGCGATTTGGAAACCTGTGGACACTTATACCTAGTTCTGAATTTGTAGTCTTTGAACAGCCAACAGAACAACACCTGGGCATTTTAAACGGAATAGTAGCACGTATGACACTTCAAACAATTGAGCGCCACATTTGCGTGTGCTGGTATACTGGCGTGGCATGCCGCGAGCGCTGTCGACCAGCTTGGGCCATCACAGCTCTCTGCCACCGTTGTGTTCCACAGCATAGCAAGAGAACGGAAATGCGTAGAGCAGTGTGGTTTTCACTGCTCTTTTTTTTCTGCAAGATCTCTTTTTTAGTACTACTTTCATTTTTAAGTTCACACGACCTTTAAACACATACGGTCCATTCAACTGAATCAGAAATTTAGCTTTCAACTTTGCGCTAGCATCAGGAAGTGAAAAATTCTTATACGAAACAAGTTCACCAACAGAAAAGGGAGGATCAACCCTAATTTTATCTAATGGCTCCACGACCTCCCGTTTCGCCACGGCCAGACGTCACGTCACCTCGTTATTCACCATATCACTGTCAACATCATTCAACTGGGAGGAGGGAGATGGAGGACTCCCCAAACATTGAGCAAAGGATGGTTCAGGGTGGCGACCATGAAATGGGATACAGGGTGTGACTCCAGTGGCGCAATGCAAAGTTCAATTAAAACCAAGAATTATTATATCCAAATCCATGTCTCACAAGGTTTGGCCCAAATTACAAAATATAGTATGACAAGCCTTCAAATTCTTATAGAAGAGTTTGAATTGATTCCCATGAGGATAGTAAGGGCTCAAAGTAAAATGCTTTGTTGCCCACTAAAAGCACATGACACAAAGTAACAAGCATTGTTGGTAACAATGTGCTCTGGAGCATCAAAAATTCTCCAAACAGGTCAGCATCTTAACAATGGTTACATCCTTCATATTACACAAATGCAGGAAAAATACAAAATTAAAAAATGTGTCCAATAATATGAGCACACAAATATTTCCATTCCGGGAATACACAAAGGGACCAAAAATATCAAGATGTGCAAATTGTTAGGGAGCTTCAAGCAGTTGACTCACATCCTTACCGAAATTCACCTGCTGGCTTGTTTACATCTCTGAAAGTCTTCACAGCTGCGAACATCAGCAGCAACATCCTGCTTCAAGCCTAGCCAAGCAAAGGAATTGTGTTAATAGCGGAGAATTAAATGGTACATGGACAACGGAGCCAACACCTTCCTCCCTGTCCTGAAGTGGCAGTGAAATACAGAATTTCCTGTTTTTCCACGTAGTGAACAGGTGCACCCTAGGCTAAATCACCACGTACCTGAATGCACCAAGTGTCCACCTTCTGACTAAATACTGGTAAAACATTCAGGAAAACTCTGAAGTAACGCAGCGGAATCTATAGGCTCTACATCCTCTACAAAAAATTCAATAGGATCAAACACGCGGGAAAGAGTGTCAGGTACTACATTGTCTGCCCCATGGACTTGATGAACTTTAAATCTAAAACGAGATAAACGGAACATACACCGCCCTAACTTGCCAAACTGATTAGGGTGATATAACTCTCAACTACGTGCCTGATTATCAGTATATAAGTCACACTCTTCATGTTCAATACAAGAAGCTAATTTTCTCAAACCAAAAAGACACGCCAGTCTCTCTTTCTCGTACGTACCAAGACGTCTCTCAGACTCAGACAATGTCCAACTATCAAACGTAATGGGAGCAACATCAACATCTGTCTTTTGGCCAAGCACTGCACCTAAAGCTAGTGAGGACGCGTCTACCTGAACTGTAAACCTCGTGGAAAAATTGGGCATTTGCAAAACTGGTGAACAAAAGAAAGCTCATTTTAATGCTTCTAGCACCTTTTCTTGCTCAACACCCCAAACAAAATCAACATTTTTTTAAAACCATGTAATGGAGCCGCAAGTTCAAAAAAGTGACGGATAAACCTGAATAATATTCAGGTAATCCTAAGAATTTTTTAGTGTCCTTAATATTATAAGGACGAAGAAAGTTCACCATGGGTGCCACCCGATCTGAGTCCATCAATAATTTATCTTCTGAGATAATGTATCCATAAAATGTTAACTGTAACTGAGCTAAAGCCACCTTTCTGAATTGACAGTAAGACCAACCTCCCGCATGCGCATTCACACTTTCTCTGGATAATCAATGTGAGACTTGAATGTCGGACTCTGTACTATGATGTCATCGACATGATTAAAAACAAAATTGTATTTATAATGGGACAGAACATGATCGGGTGCTCTACTAAGAGCCTGACTGCCAAAATTTGCCCCTGTAGGAATAAGTGTAAATTCATACTGGTTCCAAGGCATACTAAACACAGTGTATTTACAACAAACCAGATCCTGCAGACACTGATGAAAACTATTGTTTAAATCTTAACTCAGAATAGTACCTAAGATGTTGCAACACAACTGTGAGCAAGAGAAAAGGATCTTTCACTATTTTTCAGTTTTTACTAATGTGATTAACAACTAAGCATCAGCTACCAACTTTCTTCACTACTCAGAAGTGGAAGGGGTAATAACTCCAACCACCAGTAACTTATCAATGATTTGCGAAAAGCTCCAACTTCAGAGAAGCACAATGGAAGTAACATTCTTGAACCGGCATGTTATCAGTTACGTTAAATGTGTTAGGCAAAATACCACATTTCCCAATCTTCGACGTAAGCACATAATTAAATTTTTCACGCATTGCTGCCAACTGTGATTCTTCCACAAAGACTGCACTAACCTTGTTTATTGTCATGGACCTAGCCACAGGAGTAGCGCGTACGTGGAAACACACCTTAATATTATGAGAAAAACCAAACGACAAATTAAAATCATCAAAGTTAAGCATCACCTGTGCATGAGCTAAAAATTCTTATCCCAGAGTGACCTCCTGACTCAATCCTGGGAATATCCAAAAGGGAAACGTACAGAAAAATCTGCCGATCTTTAAATATAAGTAAACACAATGTATCAACTCAACAACTTGACTATCAGGGTCGGTTTCACCACAATTGTTTAACCTGTTAAGCTGAGTTAAAAGTTGAGTTAACTGAGATAATCCTGTTACTGCATCCCACCACACACAAACTTTGATTAAATCCAGCTAACTAAAGTTAAATCTTAAACGCCTATTCTTGGCCGTTTAACTTCTTAAACTCGTTTTATGTGTAGAAAAATGGCGACATGAATGAACATGTGTGTAGTTTTTGAGGTTATAGGGCAGTATGCGACAAGTCATGAAAAATATTTATAGAGTCCTTTATAATGAAGTTTTTTGAATTATGGCAGTGTGGAAATTTAATTTGATATTTGAGAAGAAGGAATAAAATGGTAATGTTTTAAGGCGACCACAGATGATGAGATGAAATTTGCGAAAAGTGAAGAATGTTTGAGTAATATAATTATATTTATTTTGTGATGCATTTTCGCTTGTTTAAGAAATGTTCGTTTCTTTGTCGTAGCCGTGGAAATTACATGATTTTTTAAATTATCCTACACTATTATGTGGTAGCCTGGTAACTGAGGTAGTGCAAGTGAAGACAAGTGAGTGTTGTAAAAACTTCAGTCCAGTGATTTTACAGACTTCGGTTGAATTTGTACTTGTATGTCTTCAGAAGAACGTGATGGCTACAGGAATTAATATTTTCGTTAAGTTTCTGTATTTTTAAAAGCAAGTTCATATCTTTCCAAAGGAAGACTGGATGCTAAATGTAAATGTGTGTCGGCAAGGCCTAGACTACCGAAGAATGTCTACCCCAACAATTTTATGTTAGGTAAGTAATGTATTTTTTGTTTTAATTACTTAATTGTTGTTAATTTTGTTTATAGAAAGTAAACTTTAATGTATAGTTTTAAAAATATGGTAAGCTACTAAAAGTGTTGAGTAGAGTGGTGAGTAGAGAGTTCTACAGATGGGATTGGCAGGTGATAGAGGAAGCTACAGAATATAAGTATCTAGAGGTTGTGATATAGTGAATTGAGTGGTTAAGGAGGTAAAAAGGGCTTTAGGACTGCTCTGGAGGAAGTTGAGGGTGGGTTAGTGGGGTGGTGAAGAGAAAGTCATATTGCACTATGATTCATCGAGTGTTGGAATGTGCTGGGCCAGAGTGGGATCCGTACGTGTAGCTGAAGTTGTAGGAACTGGAGAAGGTGAAGAGAAGGGCATTAAAATGGGTGATGAATAAGTAGAGAAGTCAGGGTCAAGCTGGTGAGGAGAAAAGGAACTTTAGGCCTCGCTTGATGACTAAAGAACTGGGATGGAAACCATTGCGACAAGATGGGAATGTAAAGGTTGGTCAGGTTTTATAAGGTGATGAATGGGGCAGTTTGGCCTGCAAGCTAACTAAGGGAACTTTTAATGTTAAAGGTGGCAACAGTGAGAAGATTGAGGGTATAGAGGAGAACGGAGAGGGGTAGACAGTCACTGTTGGTGAGGACGGTGAGGGAGTGGAATGTACTGCGGGAAGAGTTGGTGACTATGAGGGCGGTTGGAAGGTTTAGGAAGGACTCAGGATTAGTGCTGTGGGGATGTCTGCTTGCCACCGGGCGTTAGCACATTTGTGAGTGTAAAACTTATTTTTTTTGTTGTTATTATTATTATTATTATTATTATTATTTTTATTATTTTTATTGTGCAGTATATTCATTTTGACCTTTTTATGTCTGCAAAAACTGTGAAATATGGGTATTGAATTATGTTATGCTTGTAAGTTCATATAACCTTATCAATCCAGAAATGCATGAATTTTTGATAACGTGTGCATTCAGTAAAGTCATGGTAGGCATATATAAAACAATAGGTAGGCATGTCTAGGAAGTTTAAAAACAATCATTTTTAAAATTAAATTTGCCATGGAAGTGGAAACAGAATTCAACTTCATGAGAATTTTGTGGGCTTAACAGAAACAGTTGTGTTGATGCTATGTTGTAGGTATGGGTTTTAATATTTTGCATTCTATACAAATTTATCAGTTCAAATAAGTTAGACTAACTTGGTGTTTTAAAGATAATTACTGTAGGTTAAGTTAGTGATGAGATTTACACTTCAAGTTTAGGGTTGGTCAAGCATGTTTAGGTCTCCAAGATGTGAATTGTTATCATTTCTATTAAAGTTGTAAGGTGTGAATGTAAATAAAAAATGCTTTTGGAGAATAAACCAATTTTTATCTTGATATGTTCACAGCTCTTGTCAACTTAAGCAATATAGCCTGTAGGCCTAGCTAACTTATTTGGGTAATGTGTTCCTTAAACTAATTATTTTGTGTGTTGTTTTACTAAGATAATTGACCTGTTTCAGGAAAACCATCATCAGAATACTTCCGTAACCCTGAGGGCCTACCATGTGGATTACAAGACAACAGCAAATATTGTTTTTTCATCTGTGAGGTGATGGTAACCAGCGACTCGGCTGTATTACAGCTGTCAACATCTAGTTCCGAACTGCAGCATCCTGGAGACAACGTTTCGCAGTTTGTTGTTGAATTGTTGAATTATGAAGCAGATGAGTTTGTGTGTAAAGTGCTCAGGCTGATTTTGTGAAGTTAGTGAACTAACCGTAGTACGAGTAGCCTACAAGATTCAATTAAGTAAAAAAATTGTGTTGATAGTTTATTCCGCTGGCATCATTGTGGTGCAGCACATAAGTAGGCCTACATAGTTTAGCTTACGTTATGTTCTACGTAATTTTAACAAGAAACAAATAAGTAGGCTATTGTGTGTCAAGTGAGTCCACAAACAAATTACTGTACTTCATTACGATGACAGACAAGATTTCAGTGAAATTATGATACGATTGTGATTAGGCTTAAAAACCAGCAAGTCTGAATTAATTGTGTGTTGGCTATATTAGTTAACAGTTGTTACCTTTGTAATGTTTGAAACATATGCATTTTTTATTAGCAGCACACTGCTTTTGGAAGGTTGAAGAATTTTCCCAAATTGCTACAGTAGTACAAAACTATTATTTCTTGGACATATACAGAGCTACGGAAGTTGATATTTAACTTAATTTGATGATTTTATTACCAAATAAATTTGACAGGTCCAAAACACTGGAAATGTTTTCCTAGACAAGACCCTATTTTTGGACATAATAGCATTACGTTTGACAAGCGTAAAATATAAATGATCTACTCTTTCACTTTGTCACAAACATTGTCAGCAGTGTTTTGCACATTCTTCAGTGTTTTAAAAAGACCATGCTGTGTTTGTATTGATTTGAATTTAATACATTTGAGTTCTACATAATATTTTACAATGTTGTGAAACTTTTAAGGTCTGTCAACTATAGGTACTATGATCCAAACACCATGATTTATATTATTTTCTCAAACAAACACAGTGCCTAACCATGTGCAACAAAACACAATGTAACTTTCCAGAAAATTGATAATTGTTCATCCAGATATGTAGTTGAGGCTGAGTGGAGAGACACTTCACCACTGCTTTTGAGGCATGAACAGTAGCTTTAGTATTGACTTTGGCTTTATTTTAAAGAAAATTATTTGTACATAAAATTGTTGATATACATGTTGTCTTTAATTATAAACAGTATGTGGCCTAGTATATATAGCTATTGTGTGGTGTTTTTATACAAACTTTTATCTGTTTGGACCAGGTGAGAAATGTTAAGTGCTCCTGTTCTGAAAAATTCCTGAATTATAACAGTGTTTATCCCGTTAGACGGCCGATCTACATTTTCTTTGCAAGTTCTAGTAAGGAGAACTAGAGTTGAGAAAAGTTTATGTATGTAATTGTAACTAAAAATTACCTCAGTATATATAATAAAGTTTTATTTATTTCACATTTGTTTGTTTCAACTTGGCATGCTTACTGTATCCTTGGGAAACGTGTAACTGGCATGCATTGCATAGGTGTTTGAAAGTTAATAGGTGCAGTGTTCCAGTAAGAGTAATACAACAAATAATTTAGATACACGCAGCTATGTAACAAGCATTGTTGCCATGTATGTAGAGCCGTACTAAACTGTCAAACTAAGGCATATGTCATGCTCATTCTCATAGATGACACACTATGATACAAAGTAAGATGCTTTTTTTCTTCAGTTTGATTTACAATGTAAATTGTTCATGGGCTAGGTATAGCATGTCCTTAAAATCAGTGCAACTTGTTTTTCAGCCGGTCAGTTGAAAAATTCTGAAGTACACAATAATAAACCTAAAAATTTTTAAAATAGGTAAAAAAAATTAGTACTGCTAAAATCATTAATTCTATTATGTGGCCCACTGAAATGCTCTTCTCAAATAAAATGTTGTTTCCTTGTTCAGGCACATTAAAATATCAAAATTTTCCTGCATAAACGTTGCAGGTTGCAGCTGACTACCTGGCAAGTGTAATGTTGTGTGTCCTAAAAACTCTCTCTTTCTCTGTCTATATATATATATATTTATTTATACAGTGAACCCTCGATAACTCGGACCTCGATGTCCCGGACTTCGGATAACTCGGACAGAATTTAAAAAAAAAATTATCATTTTTAATTAATTATTTCTTGGTTAAAGGACATAAAAAAAAGTTTCTGCTGGATTTAAATTCATCACATTATGTTTTAGAACAGTATTAAACTTTATAACATAGTTGTCCATCGCTACTTAGCCTTTAATAATCCCACAGTAAATATCTGGCAAGTTCCGTGTGATAAAATGTTGCTAGCGAGACGTGCGAGTAAAGATGCAATGCAGCAGGTCGACCTGTCACTTATTTATCTTTCCTCCCTCTTCGCCCTGCGAGCCAAGCACACATGTGTATCGTAAATAAACATTTCAGTGTGGTGCTTGTGAAATGACGATAACTACAGGTTACAATGACACATAAATGGAAAATTATTTTGTTCTGGTATGTACAATGAATTTAGGGTTGCAAAACAAATTGTCCCGGACATTAAAAAGAAAAATTAAAAATCATTGCTTTACATTGCGATGTAGAAAAATTGGTGAGAGGGTTTTACGCACTTTTAACAACAATGTTTTCAAGAGCCGATGTGGGTGGTGAAAGAACAACACAACATCCATGCCCAAGCCGGACATGATGAGTCACGCTCGCTGGTTGATGATGCTCATACTCTGTTGATAACGTAATGGCGTCTGGAGAGTTATAATGTTTTAAGCGTGAATCAGATTTTTTTATAAACTACTTCCTGGGAAATAGTAGCGTACATGTAATGGATCGTAAAATGTAAACATCTTATGCGGGATAATTTTAAACGATTTTAATTGTGTGACGCACATGAATGGATTAACAATATTTTGTAGTCTTAATTTTTCCACGTTTACTATACGCAGACAAAATCTTTTTCTTTATTTTAGAAGAAATGGTCACGTTATGAACGAGTAAATATAGAAAAAATGTACTTTATATTCTACACCAAAAAAATTTAGAAGGTAATTTTTTTGAAAACCCCTTACAATGGCCGCACCCCATTTTTTGGGCCTAAAAATTGGTCCAAAATATGCGGCGATTACGCGAGTAAATACGGTAACTCTGTAGAATATGATTAAAATATTATTGCTTTATAATATGACAATTTGTGTAAGAATAAAGCTGTAAATTATGTGTTCTATGATGCAATTTGAATACATAAAATTAAATTTTAAAATTAGTAGTGTTAAAATGTGTTCACATAATGTACAGTGACCCAGAAGGATTGTTAATTACAGTACCGTTTTTATTCATGTATACGAGGAAAATTATTTTTATACCTTTGTAACTTTGTAGGAGGGTATAGTAACTATCAGGCTAGCAGTTGGCTGCTGCCCCTACGCTGTGACTTACGGACGTAAGGTATTTTTCAATGTAAACATCTTGTGTGAGATGCGTGTGGTCACGTGCGGTGTTTGTATTGCATGAGACTGTACCGGTTGACCTTGACTACTTCTGCTTGCAACCTCCCTAGCTTATCTCCAACAATCATTTCTTATCTCTCTCACATGTGCAGGCACATTGGCTGTTGCCAGCCAGACGAAAACTTTTATGTGATAGAATGGTGCCTGTTGCCAGCTTCTAGCACAGAGATAAAAAAAAAAGGTTCAGCCAGAAATAGCAGCATAAAAAAATAAATAAAGATCTGACTGCCCACATTGTTTGACATTCTTTTATAGTCATCCACGTTACGTTAATGTTCCCACTGCATGGCGGCCCTCCCGTAACTTGATACGATAGTTACGTATAAAACAGTATGTATTGCAGCCTCTTTTGCATGTAGAAATATTAGCGTACTAATTTCTTCGCGTTTCTTGTGATTAATGACTGATTACCCCACCTCCCCGGACACCCCTCGATAACACGGACAAATCGTAACTCGGACAGCTTCTTCCCCATTTTAGTCCGAGTTTTCGAGGGTTCACTGTGTGTGTCTACATATATATATTTATTTATTTATTTATTTATTTATTTATTTTTTTTTTTTTTTAATTTTGTGACAGTAACAAAGTAATAGGTAAATGCACTATTGTTACAAGTTAAAAATTTAAAACTGGAGAAGCACAATGATTGGCTAATTTTTGTAATGATAGCATTTTGTTTTAGAGTTCAGTTTTTGAACTCTATACCTCCCATACACTCAAACAAAAAGATACAGAAGAATATAGATTTTTGTAACTTTGTAGTGAACGTGTGTTTGTACGTGTGTGTGTGTGTAGGAAAATAGAATGTGGTAAACTGTGCTTAATAAATTGCATAAAGGAGTGGAATTTACTTGTGGAATGGGTTACGATGGGGCAGATTAGATATTCTAAGAAAGGTCTGAGAAGTGAGTGATGGCTTAGGATGAACTTGCCATTGAGCAGTCACCCATTTGCAAGTATAAAGTTATTTTTATTATATACCTTGTTCAGTTTATTCCCTCCTTGCCTAACTGTGCAGGTAGGTTATTGTTTATTCTCTCATCTCTACTTAACTATGCATTATACTAAGTTGCCAGGTAAAATTTGAATTACAAAAAAACAGGCAATTTGTGATTGGTGTAACATAGTTACATAATTTATTTCACAGGAAAAGTAATAATTAACTTTTGTATGGACACCCTCATGGTGGGATACTATAATCCCATTTCCAAATCACTTAACAAACCTTCCAACCTCCTTCACCAACTCTTCCAAAAGTAAATTTAACACCCTCACTGACCTAAGTGTAGATTACCTACCCTACTCTGTTCTACTCCTCACCCTCAGAACCTTCTCACTATTGTTCCCTCATCCAGTATACTCTGCCCTAGTTAATAGCCAGCCCAACTTACGCCAGCCTCCCTTGCCATTCACTACCTTATACTTTCCTGACCAGCCTTCCCACTTTTATCCTTTCTTTAATAAGTGTCTGACAGTCAAAGAACTTGAAGTTTAAAAATATTGAAGAGGATTACGTCACAGTTACCTAAGAAAATAGATACAGTAGAACCCTGTTATAATGTTTTTCGAGGGACCTGTGAAAACAAGTGTTATATGCAGGAAAATGTTATAAGCAGGAATCAGTATTTTTGCACCAGTAAATGGATATTACACAAAAGCAACTTAAAATTCAATAGTTTATGTACAGTAAATAAGCTTGTAATGAGATTAATAGAGGCTATAGTTACTGTACTATCAAACATGACGAATACATACATTGTGTGTATAATAGAGGCTTTCCTACTTGTCTTCTGTAGGTTCATGATCGTCATCTTCAGGATCACAGTAATGTACACTTATGATGCATTCCCAGACATTAATTTGTTTTGTACTGATGTTTTTAGTCTACAGTTCAGTTATTTTGTCAAAAATAATACAGTTAAGAAAGAAAAAATTTTATCAGAGTTGTGGTTAATGTCTAAGAACGAAAATGATGTTATATGCAGAAAATGAAAGTACCAGTCTTTTATAAGCAGGAAATGAAAGCATTATGCTTTATGGAAAAATGGTGGGACCAAAGAAAAGAGATGCTATATGCAGGAAAATGTTATATGAGGAAATTTTATAACAGGGTTCTACTGTACTAACAAATAGCAACAATTCAAATAACTATGAAATTTGACTACATCAAAAATAGAAACTAACAAATAGTAACAATACAAATAATTATGAAATTTAACTACAACAGTGTAGTTCAGCACCCTTACGTGATAAAATAAGTTTCTATTTTGAGGTGGGGTTAAAAAATTCATCCACTGATTAAAATGCTTTATTTAGTAGGTACAGCTTTAGATGCTTTTTAAAATAGTCACTTGTGCATGTTGTGTGTATATTTAGTAAAAAGGAAGGAAAATTATTTATGAATTTAATTCCAGTTTGATATGGACTGCGTTCAAATAAAACAGTTCTATAGGAGAAATAATGTGGTTTCATATTATTTCGTATGTTATGAGTATGTGGAGGAGTTGGTTTTGGTGAGGGAAGTTTGAAAGTTTAGGAGGGGCTTGGTAGGTGAGTGAGGTGTAGGTTACATATTGCCAGTGGATGGTTGTTCATTGTGAGTGAATTTATTGTTGCATCCCTTCGTCTTCACCAGCCTGCCTTTGCATTCTTCATTTATCCTTCGCCCTCTCTCACTTCGCTTTCCGTCTTTCAACTTTTTCCAGTAGATTAATATTAGTTTACTTAACACAAAACAGCAACAGAGTTGTAAACTAGTTACATAAATGGAAGCGTACGAACTCCACAGCCTCACTTTTAATCACTGTTGTGTGTACCTTTACCATAACAGCCAACACCTGGACCGCTATGCCTGAACCTAGCCTTTAATAAAAACCAAATAAACATATGATCACCTTAAAAATATGCAGTAAATGGTTTCGTAGAAAATATGAGATCACATTTCAATCTAATGAACATTGCATATGAGTACTGTTTGCAGAGTATATTTACGAATGGAAACTAGTGTCTCCCAAATAGACACGGAATTTTTTAATTAACTAAAAATATATTTTCGCGCATGGTGCCTGAAATTATCATACAGTTATCCATGTGTACTTAAGCAGTACACAATATGGTTTTGAAATTTTTTCGCATGGGTTTACTAAGCTAGCCATAAGCTTGATTGACATCCATATTTCTACCCTTCGTCATTAAAGAAATTTTTGTTTATTTTTCGCAGAAGGGAGTGCCTACTCTCAATTTGTATTACACATAGCAGTCTGTCTAACATTTTGAATGCACCTATCATAACCTCAGCTTATTAACATGCTCTGCATTTATTTATATTCAGAAATCCAAAGATAAGCACAGAATATCCAAAGATAATGAGACAAAAACTCATAGATTATTAAATGAACCCTGGCCACCACCTTGTTGACGCATACAATTCTGCAAAAGTTAAGCACTAACTTTGCTTAGCTTAACTTAGTTAACTGAATTATTTGAATGAAAAGTTCTTAAACGCAGTTAAATATGGAGTTAAAATTTTAACATCACTTAGTTAAACCGAGTTAAACGAAACTGTGGTGAAACCGGCCCTTAGCAATACAAACCTGAAGACGCGTTTCGTTACAGAAACAAATGTTATGTTTCACCACAAAAGAAGAAAGTGAATTTGCTCACCAGACATTGTGTTGCTCCCCTATTAATAAGAGCTTTAACAACACAACCTTGAAACGTTGTACACACAAAACTGCACAGGCGGACTTACGGGGGCTCGGTTGGAATTGCAGCACACATTTCCCACTTTCACTTGTTTCCCAAACAGATGGCCAACATGACCACAGTGAAAACAATGCTGATCAACAAGCAAAGTAAGAGGGTGGTCACAATCACTACTCACGTGTCCCCTTCCAGCACAATTAGCACACCGACGCCTCTGTACGTCTGCATGCTCGACACTGGACGGCCCATGCAACCACTGGTTCGCCTCCAGCACCTTGCGAACTTTCAACATGCTAGCGTGACATGAAAGAAGGGAAAGCAGCATGATACTGAGAAGTGGCAGTTAATTGCCCTTGTACCTCACTAACTAAAGCCCGCAACTCACGTAAAGACTTCGAAATAGCTCTCAAGGTGCAAAGTATTCTTAAAGTGAGGTGCTAAATTCTCAATTAAAATTTCTACTAACTCCTCCTCCATAGAATTCAGTGCACGTTCATGATTAACCACAGAGTCAATAAATTTGTGCATTGGTTCGTAAAACAAATTCGCTCTGACAGCACTGAAGCACACGAGATGGAAAAGCAAATGCCAAAACTTTAGCCTTGAATGATTCAAAACTTCATAAGAGTTACTAATTTGTTCCGTGATTAGCATTAAAAAATATCCGCTTTGATTGCTATACCGTGCAACAAATGATGGTCAGAACAAAGACATAACTCCATTAATTTACTACCCACCACTAGGAATGACAACAAGTGGACAGGTTCTGTGGTGGTTTAAGCTTTTCTTTAAGCAAGTCATAAACAAAAAATACATTTGTGGCCATCATGAAAAAAAGCACAAAAAGGCACGTGTTAGTGCTAAGTAGAGTTGCAGCACAGTTCTTGAACCTTGTTTTGCGAGTTGCAAAATAAAGTTTAATAGCAGTAAACCAACACTAACCTCGATGAAATTCCAAAAAACTATACCCTCAATCTGAAAACGAATTATTAAAATTACATGTTTTAGTATCACACAGCTATAGAAAAGGAAATACTGAAGTTACTAATTTTATTTCCACATAAGATATTTGAAATATTTAAAACTTGTTTGCTTCCAAAAAAACTTTTACAAATGATCCAAAATAACAATTAGCAAATACACTGAATAAGATTAACAAATTTCTGTTCACTTCACACACAAATCTTAATGAGCTGACATCTCTTAATGACATATTGCAATGCATTGAAATATCATGCTACATTCAAATTGAATTGTACTCCAATGCAAGAAACCAATTGATGCAACACCAACAATAATAATAAAAATATATACGTATATGTTATATCATATGACCTCGTAGTTTTAAACATCATTAATGTACATAACTGAGTCAAACGTACCTAACATTCAGCAATGAACATGCACAATACATTATCATTTTCATACAATTTACAACAACGAAAATCTGGAATACAGAGAATTTTATTGTCAAATTATGGGCAAGTTATTTAGATTAATCATAAACTAAGTAAAGTCACATACATAAGCTCCAATCTTATCATATCAACTCAACATCAGGAAAGTAAGCTAGTGAGTGACAAAATACTGCAAGTAATAAAATGCCAGCAATATACTAAATTGAGACTAATGGCCATCACGGCACATGGTTATAAAAAACAAATGACTGAAAATACAAATGTGATACAAACCAATCATTACACCAAACCACTCCAGAAACAAACCTAAACCTATAATATTTAAAGCGAAAAGAAATTTTTAAAATACTGCATCTGAAATTGAATTTAAAAAAGTAGCTAGAAAAACGAACTACAGCCTGCTAATTCACATAACGCCAGTCGCCTTTCACATCATTGGGGGGGGGGGGGG
>PNEQ01014514.1:8900-20126 GCA_003012365.1 Medauroidea extradentata
TTTTTTTTTTTTTTTTTTTTTTTTTTTTTTTTTTTTTTTTTTTTTTTTTTTTTTTTTTTTGCTGTAGAGTAGTTGGTCATAATTTTTTTTTGTTACAGTAAAACCCTCTTATAATGAACCCTTTTATTTATAATATTTTCCTGGTTATAAGGCTTTTTGTGTTTGGTCCCTAAACTGTTGTATAACAAGAAATTGCCATATTTTAAGTAATTCCCTTTTATAATGTACAGTACACATTTGAGTCCCTTTAGAAACGTTATAACAGGGTTATACTGATATGTGTATGTGCGTCTGATGAATGAGCAGTTGCCAAAAAAGTGTTTGTGTGTATGTTCTGTTCATATTCTATTTGTAGCTGCAATTTATATTTTTTCGTGGTACAGTATACAGTAACTCCTTGATTAACGGATAGGTTATGTTCCTGCAATTTTTTCAATATGCAACCATTTCTGTTAATTGAATAGTGTTTTAGCTTATTTTTTCAAAAATGGTGTGTTACAGAAAGATATGCATGGGTCAAAAATTGTGGTCGGTAAAATTGTATACAAAGACTTCGTCAAAATCTTGTGTGTCCAAGACTGTGTTAAAGATATGATAAAAAACACTGTTTCACACCTAATTTTTTTTTAGTATCTAAACCAAATCCAAACTGAAATTAATAAAAATTGTTGATAACAATTGTTTATTTTAATGTTTCATTGGATTTTAAACGTGATGAGGTAAAAAATTTTAATACTTTTTAACAATTTGAAACTGTAACCCTACATAACATGCACAAACACAACTACGTTTAGCAATTCATAAATACAGTATAATGCTGGCTTTCATTTTGTCAGCGTGTTTATGTCTGTTGACGGTGGATTTGAGAAAATCAGTAGCTAGCCCTGTGCCTGAACACATCTGACCTGACTTTCAGCACAGCAACACAACTATTTTTATAGATTAACACTATTTCTGACTTTTCATTTTAGTAGGTTCAGTATGTTGCATAGCCATTTTACTGCACGTGTAAATTACGATTTTGAAATCTTTAATGAATAACAATTAATATGAAGTCTGTTGAAAATAACTTTTATAACACACCACAGCCATACGTAGTTCCTGCTAGCGTAACTGTGTGTCATCACTACAATGTCCTAATGGCCAGTCAAAAAACTGCTAGAACAAAATAAATATATATATATATATATATATTTTTTTTTAATAACTGAGTATGTGCTGTGACTAAAGAGCGTACAAGGGTGACAGTTTGACAGACAATAAGATCAGACCTATCGTTCCAACCCTTGGTATGCAGAGGAAATAGAGCCCAAGCTGTTTTGTCAGGTGTACGGGAAAATGTAGCACACTGCGTGCTTTGCCTACTCAGACACAATACAGGCTGTCCAGGAATTTGATTCTTGGCCTCGTTCAGTTAGTGGGTTGAAGTGCCTGTTAAAACAAATTTTTTGCCCATTGTGGGAATCAAAGGGAACAATTTAAAGTGTCTAGGACTTACTGTACTACTGTTTGTCTACTTATTTCTCAAAGACTTTTGTCAACATTATTCAATGCCACTTCTCCCCTCGCAATTACAGGGATCTCTTTATACTCTAGAAAACTTAGTGTACACACATCTAAATCACTTGCTGTACAGACATAACATTGCATACAGTATATACCATATACACTCGTGTAACGTAGCATATTTTTGACCAAATTTTAGGCCTAACAAATGGAGTGCAGCCATTATGAGTGGTTTTCAAAGGAAAATTACCTTCCAAATTTTTTGGTGTAAAATGTAACAAAAGTACACTTTTTTTTCTATATTTATTTGCCATAGCGTGACCATTTCTCCAAAAGTAAAGAAAAAGATTTCGGGGGTGCATAGTAAACACTGAAAACATAAGAGACTATAAAATCTTGTTAATCTATGCAGGTGCATCACTCAAAGAATATCATTTAAAATTATCCTGCATATGACGTTTACGTTTTTCAGTCCATTACATGTATGCTATTTTTTCCTGTTTGAGTAGTTGATAAACAAATCTGATTCATGCTTAAAACGTCACAGTTCTCCAGACGCAACTATGTTATCAACAACGCATTATCAACCAGCGAGCGTGACTCATAGTGTCTGAAGATAGGTCATATAGGCATTCTGGAGGATATATGCTCGCGTCTGATACCTAGATGCTTGGTTCAGTCGCCATGCGTGCCATGCTTCCGATCAACGGACATTTGCAACCATCACGTTTTGCAGATTCCACATTCTTGCCATTCTGGCTAAGATGATTTCTCGCTGAAAGCGATCGCAAAACCTGGTCCCTTGGCAAATATCTCATCAGAGTTTTACTGTATTGTGTTCCCTGTTGAAAAAGATGGGGTACTGCCATTATTTGGGGTTTTTAAAATACATCTTTAAGCCTTTTAAAATAATGGTGCACTCATTATGCGATGACGACCATTATGCGAGTATATATGGTATGTAAGGAATAGACAGTGGTTTTTGGCCACTTTTTTTTTCCCTTGAGTCTCTTTACACTGACAGAAGGTTCAGTACTCTGGTCACGTACTGTACTGTGTTTTCAAATACTTTTTTCCCAGTGTCAATTTATATTGCGGATATAATTATTTTGTGGCATTTTAAAATATGCATGAATTTACTCTCCGTAACATTGTTTCAATTTATGTTTATGAATTAAAGTACGTAGTTTAGAGGAAAATTTTACAATTCAACCACAACGAAACATGATGAGCATGTACCTATTTTTATTGGCTGCTGTAGAAGTGTTTGTTAACATTATTCTCACTTAACTGGTTGGAAACACTTGTATGTTTTTTTTGTAACACTTTCTTATGGGGGTTATTGTTTGCTCTTATTGTTGATTTTTCCATTCTTCACATATGGATCTATGTGGCTGTTTAACCTTTAAAGAACAGGAACTGTTAGTGTGGGAATTTGCTACTGCATGTTCGTAATACATATTGCATCAGTCAGTAATTTCTTTGGACTGCATTGGTAAGAATTTCAACACTGCAAAGATGCAGTCAGTATTGTTCAAGGTTGTGCAGTCTGAATTATGGTTGCCAAATACGTACTGTATTACATATTTTAGTAAAGAAATGATTCCCTGCAGCTTTCTTAGTACAGGGTCAGGTCAGTAGCATGTGTGTATTGTATGACCATTTTTGTAATACTTCAGGTTTGTATACAGGAACCCTGTAGTGGTTTCATAGTACCTAGCGCAAGAAGTACATTTTCTGTCTTTAGAACATCTGTGAATCCCTCGAATCTTTACTGCTTCACTGAAATTCTATATTTAGTTATTCTTTCAGCTCTAATTATATTTTTAGTGTATTATTGTAAGAGAATATAGAAAAGGGATACAATGTAATGGTTGACTTCAGCAGCAGTGAAACTACTTATTTGTGATTGTTGGTATGAAAGGTTTCACAGATAGCATTGTGTGTTCAGAAACTTTAAGATAGCTTCTTAGTAAAATAAGTTATTTTAATTTATTACATTTGTTGTGTAAGTGATCTCAAGTATTACTTGCTTATGTTTTTTAGGAAACTATGTACAGAAGTTGGTCAGAAAATACTGTAGTTAATAAGCATTTGATCTTAAGATACTGGAACAATGTTCGTTACAGCTCATTACATATGGTAACAGTGACGGCCTACAAGATATTTTTGAAAAATTGGCTTTTGTATGGAACTTCCAATTGTAATTTTTTTAAGTTAGAAATTCAAGTAATGAGTGCTATAAATGTTTTTGTGACCATTCATTGTGTTAGTGTGTGTGTTGAGCTAGTGGCATTTTATAAGGCTAGTGCCTGCTGGAACAGCCCCAAACAGATTGTCAAGAATTGTAGATACATTACTGGTAATGTTGTTTCTCTCTGTTTACTAACACCGGGACGTGTGTGTATGTACATAGTATATCACTATATTGTGGAGGTGTGGGCATACATGTTGTGTGAACAAGGTACTCAACTGTGTCATGTAATGTCTTTTATGTATGTACTTTGATTTTATCTTTCTCTTTTCTCTTTTGCTCTCATGAACTTGCAAAAAACTGTTCCTATACCTTTTGCTTAGCTCTCGTATAAAGCTCTCTATGCTTTTTGTTATCTCAATATTCATACTCACAAGTAAATGCTCTCTGTAACTACCAACAATACAAATGTTACAATAAAAGTTGTTGATCAGCAAACCATACTTTGCATGTTTGTTTTATAACCTGTCCTCTCCAGACTTCTAACTGAATTTCTCCTCTTCCACTAAATGGTAATCTGATTGGGGTGTTCCAGTTACAATTTTTTAAATGCCAGTTCTAGTTTTCAGTTATGCTTTTTTTTTCTTCTAAATTAAAAAATTTATAAACATGTATTAAGTCATTTTTTCTCTTTTCTTAGTTATTATTTGTATGTTAGCTCTTGCAATTTTTGTTAAAGGATTTTGATGTTGGCAAGATTGAATATAATTTTTTTGTTAATTATTATTATTATTATTTGTACGGTATTTGACCAACAGTGCTTTTGAAACATCCCTGGTCAGATTATACAGTACTAAGGATTTGTTCAATTTTTTTTTTTTAAGATTTATATTTGTTATGCTTTGTTATGTCTTCTGTTAAGTGTCTGAATAACCCTACAGCAATTTGCTGCAAAAGGAACATGTGTATCTCGTGTAAGAATTCCGCTTTTTGACAGTTATGTTGGTTTTTATTTTTACATCTGTTTCCAAAAATAAGCTGTGATTACCTCTTCCTTAAGTGATTTTTGAATGAAAATACTCAGCTGGCTCTCAAACGTGCTGGTTATCAAAATTAAAATTATTTTCCTGTAGAACTTTGTAATTATGATAGTCTTAAGAACTGTTGAAAAAGGGAATTCTTGTGTGAGATGGACTACATTAAAGGCCTGGTGTAGAAAATTAAGGAAAGAAACACAGATTTTATATAAGAATATACTGTTTTGTGACTTAACAAAGATGAATTACAGTATAACCTCAATGTGACACTGGATCTAACACCACCAGGTCTAACAACTTCAGTAATGTGACAACATTCTTAGGATCCATCAAAAAATACAAATTTTAATTTAAAAAACTAAAAACTTTATGCAAAATGCAAGAAATTGGCCTCTGTTAAATAAAGAAAACTTTTTGAAAACTATTAACAAATTTGGCAAGAACTCCTTAGAAGTGTGCATCTTACGAAGTACACCTTGCACGTCTATTGAGTTGGGCCATTCGTGCAACACCAATATTTTAGAAGTACAGTGTACTCACTTCTTCCTTCTCCCTCTCACTTAGAAAATGGTAAAGAAATATCTATAAAAATTCATTAAAATTTGTTTCTGAGTTCACTGGGACTGTGATAAAGTATTACAAGTTAATAACAATAAAAACTGATCTAAAATATGCTTGTGAGTTCACAGAGATAAAATAATGCCAAACTAATTGCTATAAAATAAAGCTGAGAATATCTAGATAATATAATGCAAGTAAAATTACAGTAAGAACTGATTAAAATATGTTCACATGACCACAACAATAATACAATACAAATAAAATGGAATAAGACTAAAACTTAATAAAAATAACCTCGCATGCAATATAATAAGGCCACGAAAACTTTATTGTGTTATGCAGAAAGAAACCATCCCACATTTGATAATACTATTAAAACATATTTTGTTATTTTGTTAACAAATATATTCTTCTTTCAAATGCCATACTTTTGTTTGCCTTTGCTTGCTTAGATACTGAAATTTTAATGCATAATAATTTATTTATTTATTTAATGGCTTTGTTTGTGGCGAAGTTAAGGCTTTCGCCTTCTCTTAAACTTAACCATGTTTTATACAATTAAAATTGAAATATTTGTGTTGTAATGGTTCCTTCTACGTCGCCACGTTGTTATGGTTACTATCTAGATGTTGGAGGTTATGATGTCCTTGCTGGCGACGACGACTTATCTAATTAGACTTCTTGTTTGTTATTTATATGCCCGGATAGCCTGAGGAGTTTACCTAAGGAGTTTACATAGAAGAAAAAAAGGAGCCAATTTCTTTAATAACTTTCAGTCTTTTAATAATAGTTCACCAGACGTACATGGCACAATAACGTACAAAAATTCTTTCCCGTGATTTATGTCTTACAGTGTGAACATGAATAGGTAACATCAGTGGCGGACACTAAGTCATGAGTGTTCGTCCCAGTTTATTATCGGTTGTGATCTGCCTCAGTTTGCTCCACAAAGGAAAACGACCTAAACTACGGGGTACCACTAACGGTGTCTTAAATATCCTGCTATACTCACATGTGCAGCTATTTCTTGCACCTACTTACTTGAGTACTACTCTTAACAAACACCGCAAAAGAAATACATATTAGAGTGCTGGCTACGCAACCCCCTTTACTTTCGGATACGCCCTCTAAGCTTCACCGCCCCTCTCCCAACTTTAACACGTCCTCTCCCTGCCGCCATGACGCCCCAACTAATAATAAAAACACTCAACCGGCCATCTCCCGGTGACCGTCCACGAGCTCAGATGTATCACAACTCCTACTGACCGATTATAAATAATAAAAACACTTAGCCGGCCATCTCACAGCGACCGGTCACGAGCTCCGATGAAACACAACTGACTGACCTGGGCGAACACCCGGACTTACTCGGCCGAGCGGCGGAGGGATACATCAGGATCCAACTTGCCTAAAAAGCTGGTTAATTGACGTTAATAACCTAAAAATTGTATGTAACATAGATACTGATAAATTTACAAACCATTTTACTCCATACTACCCGCTAAATATTCATTAGTTTATAATTGGGGATGTGCAGCGTCCTCAATCTGTCGCGGATCACCACCTTTTTAGTAGTTGTTGCACACGACACTACCACCCACGTTGATCGAGAAACCCCCTGCAGAGTCCCCGCATTCCAGCACGTCCCTGTTCGTGCCTCCAAGCGAGTGAACTCTGAGCTGCCTGCCAGATAAATCTATTTAAGCACTGGCTAGCTCCGAGCTTATTTGAAATTGTAAAAGCCAGCACTTCTCTGTACGTGCTTCCAAGCAAGAGAACTACGACTAGCCTGCCAAATAAATCCTATTCCAGGAGAAGCAAGCTAAGAGGCTACTTGAAATTTAAATAATCCAAACAAAGCAAAATATAAGAAAAGTTTACTTAGAAAAGTTGCTAGAAATTAAATTAGCTTTAAAATGATTCCAAACACGACATACATCCGATAAAATTGTCACGTAAAATTAAATACTTTTCTCTTGTTTTAAAGTTAAATTTTAAATTAAACAGAAAATTTTAATGTAAATTTCTCTACTCGCACCCCCAATTAATATGTTGGATCCCGCCGTATACATCCTTATACCTGGTTAATTTGGCCTACTTAATTTGTTATTAACAACAAAGAAAAAAAACATTAATTAAGACACAAAAATTGAAATTACTGTATGATAAGAGGCCAAGTAAGTGCTACGTGCCAGTGCACGTCACAGTGTCAGACAAAAATAAAACTATAACTACAAGAAACACTTATATACATAATTAATATAGCAAAAATGATTCATTAATTTAGCCAGATGCACTAAAATTTTTAACTGATTTTACATATAAATGAATACCGCAAGTATAAAAAAATAACTAAGTTAAATATTTGTAGTGAAACTATAAATACGCCATTAGGTGTTTAAAAAATATTACAATTTTGTGTATGGTATCTAAACATTCATGTATAACAACAGTCTTATCTTGCGGGATTTAATGTGCATCTGTATAACCACATTACAGTATACAATAAATGAATTGCTGATAAGAGAGAAGAATTATGTCATGCGATATACATTTGTATGTTCATATACAAACTGGTTAAGAAACTTCATATCTAATAAGCTTTAAATTTTGAATTAATTTTAAATTCTAAACACACAATATATTCCTAAAGAATACTAGTACAAATACATAGTAGCACCACACCTCTACTCCACGAGATATTTAGTTTGTAACAAATATGATTTTAAATAGCGTTTGAAACTGCTTAGGTTTGAGCATGTCTTTAATTCACTGGGCAAATCATTCCAAAACCGAGTACCAGACACTATTAGAGATTGGGAGAAAAAGTTAGTTTTATGTTTAGGTACCATTAGTAGCAATGTTTCGCCGGAACGTGTGTGGTGATTATGATTTACACTGAGTGACTGGAATCTGTCAAGAAGATATTCAGGACTTCTGATTGTAAGAGTCTTCTTAAGTACGAACAGTGAGTGCAACCTGCGCCTTTCTTCCAGTTCGAGCCACTTGAGATTTTTGTAGTAGTGGCTATCATGGTTTTGAGGTTTCAAGTTAAATATATAACGTACACAGGTGTTTTGTAATCGCTGTAGTCTTGAAGCTAGTTCTAATGTTACATCACTGCATACAACATCGCAGTAATCAATGATAGGGAAAATATGTGACTGTACAATTAGTTTTTTCATATCTACTGGAAGAAAGTTTTTCATGCACTTAAGAGAGTGTAAAGAGGCAAATACGTTCCTGCAAATTTTATTGACATGATCTGTCCAAGTAAGAAATTCATTAATTTTAATGCCTAGATTATTTACTGTTTTGGTCATAGCAATTTGTTGGTCTTCTACGAAGACAGTGTTGATATCAAGTGAAGAGATTGTACTTTTTAGTTTTTTTGATCCAATTATAGTGTATTGAGTTTTAGTGGCATTTATTTGCAACCCATTATTTTTGGACCAACAAACAACATTGCACAGATCAGTGTTAACTTGATCAATGCTTGCGTTCAGTTTACTGGGTACATCACTTATATATATGTGGAAGTCGTCAGCATACAAATGGTAATTCACATACTCCAAACACTCTGGCAAATCATTTATGAACATATAAAACAAAAATGGTCCAAGTACTGAGCCCTGGGTAACACCGCATGGTAAACTGCGCCAACTAGAAAAAGAATGGTCTAATTTAATGCATTGTTTGCGTTCCGTTAGATATGATCTAAACCAATTCACTGCATCGATGGAAAGACGGAAGAATGAATACAATTTCTTTAAAAGTAACTTATGATCTACAGTGTTAAATGCCTTACTGAAATCGAGAAGTATTAGTACAATTAGTTTTCTATGGTCCACGTTTTTCCTTATATCATTTGTGATATGTATTAAGGCTGTAGTCGTGCTATAATTACTCCGAAAATCAGACTGAATTGGAGATAGAAGGTCATTTCTATTTATATAACCATAGAGTTGTTTGTGTACAGTGTACTCAAGCGCTTTATATAATGCTAGTAATATACTTGTCGGCCTATAGTCTTTGACATTACTAGAGGATTTGACTTTAGGAAATGGCCTTACATAAGCAAATTTCCATTGGTGTGTGAAGACCCCAGTTTTTAGAGAGGTGTTGAATATATCTGTTATTGGACTAATAACAAACTGTAAAACTTTTTTTAAGAATGTTATTGGGATGTTGTCTGGGCCCACAGCTTTAGATGTACGTAATTCGGTTAATTGCACGTACAACTTCAGTTATCGTTATGTTATGGAACGTAAACTTTGTTATGATATGAGGTATCTACCGAATTTTCTTCCTCGAACTTAGTCGGCATACGTTAAGTTTATCTTGTTAGGTACTTCAACAAAATGAGCGTTAAGTTCTTCTAACGGCACATCTGGTGGCTCACTTATTCTTGGTTTACAGCCGACACCCAAAGTTCTAAGGCTTCGCCACAAAACTCTAGATGACGATGCAGCTGATAGTAAGTTTTCAGTGTATTCTAATTTTGCTTTCCTGACAGCATGTGTGCACCTATTCCACAGTTGTCTATAATCCTCGAATAACTCCGCAGCCAGTTTATCAGAATTTTCGCGAGCACGTTTAAATGAACGATACGCAGAGTCATGTTTGCACATAAGTTCTTTTATTGTGTTGTAATCCACGGGGCAGGTGGTCGCTTTACATGTTTAGTTACTAGTGACACGTGCTTATCCATTAGACTCGTAATGAAGGAGTTCAAATAATCTACTTTTTTATTTATGTTTTGAGTTTGGTATATATAGTGCCATGGCAAGGATGCTGCATCAGAGAATAATAGTTCTTCATTAAGTTTACAGTAATTTCTAAACGTTATTTGGTTAGCATTGATTTTATTATGCCTGACATCAAAACATATATAAATTATATAGTGGTGAGAAATGCCAGGAGCAGCAATTTGTCCGCTTGTAACAATTGTGTCATTGCCAGATGTGAATATTAGATCAAGCCAGGATTCCGAATGTGTAGTGTAATATGTTGGTGACAAATTGCATAACGTAAGATTACAGGAAGTGAACATACCGTGCAATCTTCGGCTGTCGCTTGACTCACATTTAAAATCAGTATTAAAGTCTCCCATGACAATTACATTTTCATAGCTGTATCTTAGTGCCATTAGATCCATCTCAAAACTTAAAATATCCGTAACTTTTGGAGGTTTATATGTATACAACTGACAGCAAGACTTTGACAGATGAGAGAGCCACTTCTACAAACAGGTATTCGGCAGACGCACTGTAAGGAGATGGGGAAGACGATATTATTTTAGCTCTAATACCGTATTTACTCATGTATAGCCCCACCCATTTTTAACCTAAAATTTACGTTTCGATTGAGGGGTGGGGCTATACACGAAACAAAAAAAAAAGGAGGTGTTTTTAATTGATGTTGAACAGAATTTCGGTAGGCCTTTTTACTTTGTTTATTTACGAAATCAACAAGCGGCAAGACCGCCCCCGTTTGTTTATTTACGGAAACAAGCGACAAGCCGGCAAGACCGGCCCCGCAGTGTGCGTGGCCGTGATGCGGGCCCCGCAGTGAGCGTGGCCGATATGCCGGCCCCGCAGCCGCAGTGTGCAGCGAAATCTGTATTTGCTTTTGTGTTTCTGTGCGACCGAAAAAAAAAAAAAATTGATGCTTGAAGTGGGAGAGGCCAAGGTCAGATCACAGCTGGTACAGTTGACGTGCACCGCTAAGCCATTCAACAGGTGTTATTTTTTTTAGAGTGAGGTGGTGCATAAACAGTATTACAGCCATATACAGTACTTAACGGTTGTAAGGTTTAAATAGCTCTTTTATCTTTAGGCGCCGTTTTCAGCTTCTCCTGCTGTTGGCACCACGTACGTACACTTTTGCGATCAATGTCGAAGTTCTTTGCAGCTTTCTTCATCGAAT
>PNEQ01014515.1:0-20024 GCA_003012365.1 Medauroidea extradentata
TCTACTCTTGGCTTGCAGTTACTGTGTGTTCATTTGAATTCTACTGTTGACTTGCAGTTCCTGTGTTTTTATGTGACTTCTACTGTTGGCTTGCAGGTACTGTGTGTTTATGTGACTTCTACTGTTGGCTTGCAGTTACTGTGTGTTTATGTGACTTCTACTGTCGGCTTGCAGTTACTGACTCTTTATGTGACTTCTACTGTTGGCTTGCAGTTACTGTGTGTTTATGTGACTTCTACTGAAGGCTTGCAGTTACTGTGTGTTTATGTGACTTCTACTGTTGGCTTGCAGGTACTGTGAGTCCCTGTGACTTCTGTTGTTGACTTGCAGTTACTGTGTGTTCATGGGACTTCTACTGTTGACTTGCAGCTACTGTGTGTTTATGTGACTTCTACTGTTGGCTTGCAGGTACTGTGTGTTTATGTGACTTCTACTGTTGGCTTGCAGTTACTGCGTGTTTGTGTGACTTCTACTGTTGGCTTGCAGGTACTGTGTGTTCATGTGAGTTCTGCTGTTGACTTGCAGTTACTGTGTGTGTGTGACTTCTACTTTTGGCTTGCTGGTACTGTGTGTTCATTGGAGTTCTGCTGTTGACTTGCAGTTACTGTGTGTTCATGTGACTTCTACTGTTGACTTGCAGTTACTGTGTGTTTATGTGACTTCTACTGTTGGCTTGCAGTTACTGTGTGTTTATGTGACTTCTACTGTTGGCTTGCAGTTACTGTGTGTTCATTTGACTTCTACTGTTGACTTGCAGTTACTGTATGTTTATGTGACTTCTACTATTGGCTTGCAGTTACTGTGTGTTTATGTGACTTCTACTGTTGGCTTGCAGTTACTGCATGTTCATATGACTTCTGTTGTTGACTTGCAGTTAGTGTTTGTTTATGTGACTTCTACTGTAGGCTTGCAGGTACTGTGTGTTCATGTGACTTCTGCTGTTGACTTGCAGTTACTGTGTGTTCATGGGACTTCTACTGTTGACTTGCAGATTCTATGTGTTCATGTGACTTCTACTGTTGGATTGCATTTACTGTGTGCTCATATGACTTCTACTGTTGGCTTGCAGATACTGTTGTGTTTATGTGACTTCTATTGTTAGCTTGCAGATGCTGTGTGTTCATGTGACTTCTGCTTTTGGCATGCAGATACTGTGTGTTCATGTGACTTCTACTGTTGGCTTGCAGATGCTGTGTGTTCATGTGACTTCTGTTGTTGGCTTGCAGTTAGTGTTTGTTCATGTGACTTCTACTGTTGACTTGCAGTTACTGTGTGTTTATGTGACTTTTACTGTTGGCTTGCAGTTTCTGCGTCTTCATATGACTGCTGCTGTTGACTTACAGTTACTGTGTGTTCATGTGACTTCTACTGTTGACTGGCAGATGCTGTGTGTTCATGTGACTTCTGCTGTTGGCTTGCAGGTACTGTGTGTTCATGTGACTTCTTCTGTTGACTTGCAGTTACTGTGTGTTTATGAAACTTTTACTGTTGGCTTGCAGTTATTGCGTGTTCATATGACTTCTGCTGTTGGCTTGCAGTTACTGTGTGTTCATGTGTCTTCTACTGTTGGCTTGCAGATACTGTGTGTTCATGTGACTTCTACTGTTGGCTTGCAGATGCTGTGTGTTCATGTGACTTCTGCTTTTGGCGTGCAGATACTGCGTGTTCATGTTACTTCTACTCTTGGCTTGCAGATGCTGTGTGTTCATGTGACTTCTGCTGTTTTCTTGCAGTTAGTGTCGTGCACGTGAAGGAAATTTTCAACCAATGTTTTTAAACCGACTGTATAGTACTAGGCTGGACAACGAGAGAGGTTTGTTCTGCGATTAGGCTAGCGTTGGGAAACCAAGGAACACATCAACTCACCTTACCCCTATCCGTAGTGCCGTAATAACGAGAGCAAGC
Organism: Medauroidea extradentata; assembly: GCA_003012365.1. NCBI lineage: Eukaryota > Metazoa > Arthropoda > Insecta > Phasmatodea > Phasmatidae > Medauroidea > Medauroidea extradentata. The sequence goes on from PNEQ01014515.1 coordinate 1,906, forward strand.
GAGCAGGCAATTCGCCTTGTTACCCATTAAACCGAGTCTGCCGTCCACAAACACTTATCCAATCAACATCTGTCTGGCTCTCCGCGGCTCAGGAGTAGAGTCTCGGCGTGGGCGCGCTCGTCGGTCGACCCTGTCTACTTCATCAATACATCGTCGGCAAACCCATCAGATCCAATTAGATGGCGGTCACTTTGTGATTTTCTTTCATTTAATTTATTGTTTTAATAATCCGTAACTTTGCGCTCCCCTCTTTAATTATTTTAACTGACTGCAACAGTTTTGAGTTCCGTTTACCAGCAGCCCTATAAGCGTAAATGCTTGTTTATCCATAACTATTTCAGTCGGTTATCCTTAAGTAAACCTCTTAATAAATCTGCAGAAAAGCAGCCATCTCAGATAACCCCCACTTAATGGCGGAGGACTATGTGGTACTTTTCTTCTTGCAACAAGCAAAAACAAATAGATTCTAAGCCCAAGCCAATCAATAATGTCAACATGTACCTGGGTGAATACATGCGAGCAGATTCTAGAATTTTATCAAATAATTACGTATAATTAGCATGTTTTTAGCTACGGGAAATATTTTTCGGCAGTAAACAGCAGAGTTTGGCAACGTGGTAGCCTATTTGTTTGAAGGATTGCTATTTTCTAGACAACAGCCTTCCACCGGGGAGGCTGTGGTCCAGGTTTTGACAGGGTTTATATTGTTTTTTGTGCAACAATCATTATAGATCTAACTGACGCTCTCTAGGCGAACCTTTGTTTTACAAAAATGAAATAGGTTTACTTATTATCATCCACAAACTTTAGTATTAGCAGACATCTCTCACATAAATTAACCGACCAAAATATAAGAGTTCCGCTTTCAAAATGAAACACATTCATGTACGCAATCTACGTCAGGATTTATAAGAATACAAAGGCGTATGTCATTCTGGCATCGTTAAGTGTAAATATGTTAACAATTATACCGGTTGTAAGGTTTAGTGCATACAGTTTGGCAAGTGTCAATTTATACTTAATGTTGTGCTGGTTTCGGATGAGGATTCAAAATTAGTACTTGAACATTTCCGTTTTAAAGTAATGTTATATGTCTTAATTTTTTATTCTACATGTCATTGATATAGGTACAAAAGGGAAAGGGAATTGGAGACGAAGTCTGTATTTATGTACCATCATATTATTCGTGTGGTATAATACCATAAAAACAATTGCAAACGAAATCAAGGCGACCGGAGACTGGTATTACACCCGGTTCCTCCCAAATGAGAGGCGATTTTTTTTTTTTTACTTTTCCTTAATTTTTTCGGTAATAATAACAGAGTCTCATGATAAAACTGATTTTACTTTTAAACAAAATAATATAGAATGCTGAATTGACTTTTTATTTAGTAAGTATTTAATTTAAAATGTATTCCTTGGATGACCTACATTAAATTATTTCTTTCACTCACTCGTACTTTATTCGACCCCTTACGGATACCATGGTAACTAGAAACGCACATCGTCCCTTGAAAACTGGTCCATTAGAAATTCGATTAACTTCCAAACGTTTAGTAGACCTATGCTAAGAGTAACTAGTGTACGCTGTCTTTTATTAACTGCACGAGGTTCTAGAAACTAGCCATGAGTCCAATAGGCTGTGCTGTGGAAGAGCTTCTGTTGGTTCGATGTTATTGTAGGCTAATAGTTTCCCAGCGAAAGTATTGCCAGTTGTAACCGTACGCTACATAGTAATTAAAAAATTACACATTTCTTCATTTTTAATTTTTGACATTTGTAAAATGTTACACCGGTGAATAACCGAACAAGAGTGTATTATAAATTAACATCTACTTATCAGGTGAAGAAATAATGTTAATGTGGGACACCAGTTGACATATATGAATATTTATTAATATTTGTATTCTATTTACATAACACGTTTATTTACTTGGCTGAAACAATTAATGCAATCGAAAACCAATGACTTTGTAAATTAACAGTGCAATATAATTTTATTTATTCTTTACCTAATTATTTAAAACAGAATATTTTAGTTAAAGGGAGCGGGCTAAAATAAACGAGTGATCAATAAATTTATTTAAACAGAAAAATTTACAATTCCTGCAAATATTTACTTTACTATATGCAATTTATTTGTTTACACATTTATATATGTTGTGTTTTAATGACAAACGGAAAAAATTTAAACGATTTTTTAACATAAATACAAATAAAGAACGGGCTGAGAAGGTTGTGTTATAAATGACTCCCAAAACCGAGACGTAAATAAAAAATTAAGCTAGAAATTATGCATTATGGCATATCACACTTTAAATATACATTTCTGAATACTTTCTACAACTAGGCCTATTTTTCCACAAACAGGGAAACCTTTGCTGTGTGGTTAAGAAAATATGGTGTCCTTGCACGCATAGAAAGAGCATCAATGTGTGTCCTGAGAGAAACTTTTTCAGGACGTGTGATCATTTTACTTTGTGTCGTTTCGCAGCCAGCCTGTTCTCCCGATCCACACCATGTGATGTTTTTATTGAGATACGAGAAGGTCTATTTACAAGTACTGGAAGACCTGAAGACTTTCATCCGCCCTTTAATCACAGAAAAACCACAATACATAGTCAAATAACTACTGCGAAACACATTAATGTGTAGGTGTGTACATGTTCTCTAATTGGTTTTAACTAATCGTTCAAGTTATAGAATAATAGATTTTTAGTAAATGAGGTAGTGTTGCTAGCTTTCTTGCATCACAAACATCTGAGGTATTTCTGCCACATTTAGCGTGAAAAAAAACTTCAAAACAATAATGTTAAATTTTTCAAACGTTCATATGGAACGATAAAATCAATCGTACGTTTTCAGGTTTGTATAGTAGGCTAACAAAATTCAACGTTAGCGTATTTACATGCCAAATAATTTTGGCATACTCATCCTGTGTATAACTGAGCAGGGCAATTACACTGCACTGTGTGTTTATGCCTGGATACTGAATTTTTTCAGCCATAGAATTCCATCACTGATTCATACCCACATCATATCACCTACTCACAAGCGTTCGAAACTTCTGTCTTAAAAAAGTATTTACCGGATTTAATTTTTGAAAGTTTGAGGCGTGGAGGTAGGTAAATAGTCTGAAAGAGTCAGACTCCCACGTTGAACGAGAAAAGCATCACCTTTATTCACAGCGCTTCAAACTGGCGTACAACTTTTATGCAGGAGTCTGATTCATATGGAACTTTTAAGGAAATTAGTGAATGTTATGTGTTTACTTTTGTAGATGCGATACATTGCGCATTTAATGTATTGGCTCATTTTAATTTGCATTATATATATAATTATTGTATATTATAACTTTTAATGAAACTCGTTATAACATACTTCTTTCTTTAAAGCTACAAAAATTGTAATTTTAAATAAGTGGATACTAGTAATAATGTCGTTCGAAAACAAATTTGAAATATTTTGCTCGTGGAGACTGTAAGACGACTACCTATAAAATAATTTTGTCCAGATATAAACATTTTTTACGAATCTTGGTTTTAATCAAGGCAAATATTTAATGATCAAATTATTTATATAATTACTTGAGTCATAAAGTGAGGTTTCATTTCCATTGTGTACCGGTCTGTAGTAGGCATTCTGAAAGTGTGTGCGAACTTCTAAACTCCTTACAAATTTGTCACGAATCATGTTACAGCTATAAATATTATTTTTATAACATGTTATTTCAAGCAGGCAGAATGTGCAGTTCGGCAATTTTTATGTTTTGCATTCATCAATACCTCTCAGTGATTTTATGTGGGATGTTTATAGTACAGATAAACGTACGCCTCTGTTTTTTAATTGTACGTAATCGTATTTAGGACAATCCTTTTATTTTCGCCTTGTTTCTAATTTTCATGCAGCATTTTTGATTATGTATGCATAATTTAGAGTGTTTTATATTTACGTAGATAAATGTATTGGGAATATGTTCGGCAGTTTGGAGTAAAAAGTAATGGGCGTGACAATCTACAACACAATCCATACACCATCGATAAGTCCTGTAAGTAACTGACTAAAACAGCTTTACTTCAACTGACTTTACCAGTGATCGTAATATCTTCAGACCTTCCCTTTGCATCTTGAAATTTGTAACTTGGCCTCAAATGCCTTTGAGTTCAAATCAATATGATTTGATTGGACTTATACAGAGAGCAAATCAACTTGATACTCTCGGAAATGATTACCCTTAACAGAAAACTTCCCATGTGGATGTAATCATGTTACTTCTAACTTTCAGATGTAACACATTAAAAATTTAACATTTAGTTAGCTTGTGAGAATTTGTATAAATTATTCGAAAACCGAAGAAATTTTCTGACGCCATATTTTTATTCTGAATTTGCATGGACAAATCATTTTATATTGTGCAGCGCTATATAAAGACAATAGAGATAAAAGAGATATGAATTTCAAAAGCAAGAGTGTAACTAATGTTTACTTTAAACCTCAGGACCTGCATCACAGTAATAAATAGATTACCGAGTTTCTATACGATAAGCAAACTCATACTTCCCAATTACACTTTCGTCAAAATCCCTGCGCACACAGGCTTTGCAGTGAAGACCGCAAACAATTTGTGAAAACAGTCTCCCATCCTACCTCTCTGATAGACAGACTGTTTGTTCTATGTATATTCGTTTCCCTGCTAAGCCGGTTTCCTCTGGAAGCGGTTGGAAAGCGCTGCTCTCACCGCGTCAACATAGCGAGTAAGCTGTGTACACCTGTGGCTTAGAGGCTCTAGTGTTTGTGCACTCTCACCTTATGTAGCAGCAGTGGCGTAACGAAGAGGAGGCCAAGGGGCGGTATCCCTGGACGCAGCATTTTCATAGGTGGCAATATGATATTTGACGCTTTGAAATACTAAAACACTTTTATAAAGCATATAATAATTTAACATTAAAGAGTAACTTTAATTTAAAATAAATTTTCCTTTCATTAAGAATAAATACTTGTGGCACGCCTGCCTTGCTATGAATCCATTAAATGCAGTTTCATTAAATAAAATATGCTTATACTCAACACATTGTTATGGGATCCTTAGTTATAATTTTATGGGTAAAACGTGCACTAATATTTTGATTTTGATATTGTTCATTAAATGGTTCAATCTTCAACTTAATAAATAAAAATGCTCAAAACTTCACTGTAAACGGCATTCACAGTTATTTTTTATTTTGCTACGTAATAACCAAGTTGCCATGGGAATTTACTCTTGAGCATGCCACATAAAAGTGACCGTGAGAGAAACATTCACCTCTTAATTTTACACCTGCCATTGGCAAACTTTTCTCTCGTGCCTTAATGTATTCGTGCCATAGCAAACTATAAAACGATTTTACAGACATTTGAATTTGAAGTGGTAGTCTGATGAAAAAGTCATATTCCTGTGAAATCTTTGACTCTAATATGGTTCATGTGTATACCTTTCACATGTAACGGGGTACCATTACAAATTGAGCAACAGCTTTATTTCTGTGCAAATTCTGAGCTACAGGACATAAAGTGATATTAATTTACAAGTAAAAACTCGAGACGGTAATGTATACCATCTTCTATCTCCGTTACAGTGACCACAGATTCATATATCATATGTTTAACCGGCAAAATTTTAGCACAAAGTTTATGATGCCATTTGCTCGTTCGTCGGTCGGATTGAGATAGTGCTTTCATTTATCCAGGAAGTGTGCTATTTTCTAACATAAAGGTAATACAGTTTCCCAAGATTTTTCTATTTTATTCTGTAATCCATCAATTAATTAAAAAGTTTTGTAAACTGACCTAGCACACAAGTCACGCTGGCGATGGACAGGCATATTAACTCTTAAGGATAGCACTTTGACAGACGGGAATGCAATTTATAGCTTCAGACAAGCATTGACTTCATCTGCACGTGTACATTGCAGCACAACAGGCAAATTCCGTCTATATTTACTAGTAATTAGAACACTTACTCCACCCATAATTTTGGGTGAATCCACTAAATTCTTGGATTATCCTGTAAAGATGCTCAGTACCGTCATTGTGAGCTGTAGTGAACTAGTCTTACACATTAAATTCTACTTGGATAAGCACATAAGCCATTTCGCTTGACTCAGAGTTGTTAGAAAGCGCACACACTCAGAATAAATCAGGTTAATAGCTAATTTAATAGCAGTGTGAGTCCTTTTACCACCACCAGTTAAGATATGGACGAATACATGGGCAACAGTGACCTACCACATATTATTTTGGCAAGTAAATGATTTATCATTAATGTTTTTACTGTTTCATCATGAGCATCAAGGAATAATTAATACTGTTATAGATTTCATCGTAGAAATTTTTATGTTCTTAATTTATGTTCGAACATTTTTATCTATACCTAAGTTCTGTTTAACTGTATCATAAACTAGTTAACTCTCGTAATAATGTTTAGACTCCGAACTTTAGAATTTCTTTAAAAAAATTGATCGAACAATATCTTACATAAAATAAAATATTATTTGTGTATAGAAACAAAATTCAAAATTCCACTTTCTCGTTTCAGTTGTCTCCTAACACATGTTTCTCCGTAACACGATGGCAAACCGCTTGCGAATTTTATTAACAATCTGAATTTTAAGATTCTTTCCGTATACAGTTACAGTGAGCTACGTCTTCGAGTAAGACGATTACTTTCAACCTACTTAGAACATTTGCTGAATAAATCCTGCAACAGTTTTAAAGCAGTAAATGAAGTTGGTCAACATACGAGCGGTCCAGTTCCAAAATGTCTCTTGTCCAATTTTTTTAGAAATTTGTATTTTTTTTCTATGCAGTGCAGTATTCCCATACCCAAAGCCTGATATTTCTTTACGCCCTAGTTATCTGGCATTGCCTTGTCTGGTAGTCTCATGCAAAGTTTGTTTCATTTCCAAACGTATAAGTGAAATTTTCGAAATGTGAATTATTTACTTTCGTCAAATCATCAACTCGACGAATATCAGAAAAGTCTATTAATATTATTTTCATAAGATTGTTCAGCCTTTCAATAAAGTTTCTGAAATGAACAGCAAGGTGCATAACAGGAGAAAAAATGTCATGAATAAGAAACGAAGAATTCGCGAAACTTCTTTAGAGTTGCTAACGTATCATACTGCTTTTTAATTAGTCACGTCGTCGACGTATTCATCGGTAAATTCTGGTTGGACAGATCCCTTTATGACATTCTTGCTTAAGTATTTATATAACACGGTGAGTCGGGAGAAAAGGTACGTGGCTTTGAGGGGTGATAGTACTGGTGATTTTTAACAAAATATTTCTATTAAAAATATGCCCTTTTCTTAACCGTTTCAGAGAAACCGAACGAAAACAATAGGGAACGGGAAATGTGCAGGTGATGGTAAATCACCCCTCAAAGTATGTACCTTTCCTCCCGACTCACCCGGTATTTAACTGAACTGCAGTGCTCAACATTATTATTAATCACCTGTTACCAACATTAACTCGAAAATTTCTACTGCATTGAACGTATACAGGAGACAGCTGCACTACTGAGGATGGGTAGCCATATTCTCAAGTTTGTGTTTCCTTAAAAAGGACCTCTGGTGTTTTTACATTCTGGTGTGGTTAACATAAATTGCAAACTTCTTTCGAAATATCCACACGGGCAGTGAATCATATTTGCCACGATATTTTCTTAATAGCAGGGTCTTGTTCGGGATCAGGTTATTCTCCACTTATACAGCTTTGTCTGTAACATGTGGTCTTATCTCTCTTTCTAATCACACGAAAAGAGTATCAAGAGGAAGTCCACGTTTTTGTCATACGACGATTCATGTGGAACATCTCGTTAGAGTAAAACATAATTCGAATGAAAGTGCCTGTATATGTTTACTTACGTGTTATTTACAGAGTATCAAAAGAAACAAAATATATTGACGGGAAATATATAGTAGATGTTGAGTTAGGCTAGAATGAAATTAATAAATACACTTTTACTCAAACTAAAAATATTTTTATTATAATAAATATAAATTACAAAATTTATAGGTATTTTAAGACAGCATTTAATAGTGAAAGCAGCTATGACACAAGAAAGGATATATCACTCAGAGTGAAGAATTATATATTTTTTAAAATGACAACGCGGATAAGAGAAATACAAATAAAATTAAATAGGAAAGGTGACAATTCTCTTGTTCAAGATTTCGCTGCATGCAGCGTTTTTATGCGAGATTTAAGTAAATTTACAGATAACTGTTCCAGCAGAACTTGCAAGTAAGTGTTCTCGTTTGTGGTATAGACTATGCTTTTTAAGAGTCGGTGTTGTACAAGTAACCGCGCCGCCACGGTGGTGGTAAATATCTCATCTGAGCATTAGCCACTCTATGGCCCCGGGCGAAGAGTTAAGTCCCTGCGGTTTTTATTACTCTATGGAGGTTAATAGATACAAAGTACCAGAGACCGCGTGTCTCTCGGTGCAGTCGGTTGCTCGCGTGAACCGTTATAAACTGCGGCTAACCAGCCGTGCCCGAGTGACCGATGTGCGAGGGAATTGAACAAAAAATACCACTCGCACCCTGGCTAGCCCTCTATTCCCCAAGCGACGTTCTCTCCCTTATTGGTCGTTCGTCACGCAGTTTAATTGGTATTTATGTTGCGCCTCAATTACATGAATTGCGCAACTAACAAACACTAGGGACGAAAAACTTTTCGCTTGTGCAAACAAGGTTTCGCTATGGGGATAAATACTTCACTTCGAAACTTCACAAAGGACGTTTTGGAAAATATTAATTCTGTTGGCTTTAATGAGCCATAAAAAATAGGTGAGAGAGTATCGTGAACCGGGCTTACTTTGGCATGGTGGGGTAACTTTGGTATTAAATACCATTTATTGAAGAATGTTCAATAGCCTCACCCACACGGCGCTTTAAATGCATTGCAGTGTGTTCGAAAACTTCGGAAACACGTTTCTTTGGTATTTCACATATACCCAATGTACGGAAAGGAAATAAATTTCAAACATGGCTCAAGGGTCGTTTCAAAGCGCATCTTCTCGATTAAGTTAATTATTACGGAGCCCCGCAAAAGGGCTAGAAACCGTTATTCCTACGTGTTACACCTAGAAAACTAATCGAAGGATTCTTATGATGGAACTACCGTAGAAGCTTGCAATGGGTTTTGTTAAAATTTTCCACCTATAAAATCATGGGGTCACAACTTAAAATGTCAGTCAGACTAGTGATATACGACACCACTGCGCGCCATTTCAGTGTCTTCGGAAGAAGCGATTACCGCACCAGATGACAGGTCAACATCGCCCTTGGTGACGTGCCTCAATCTCACAAACACACGGTCAGTAGGCGGGCGCCTTATAACATTAACTAGATGGATCGAAGGTATTAATTTAAACCTTAGCACCAATTTAATGTATATATATACATACCAAAAATACCCCAAACGTAATATTTTGAATAGGTCAAAATAACCCCGGAAAAGACCGAAGTAACACCGATTTACGGTAACAATTATTTTACAATTATCACCGCTAAACATTATACTTTTATTCGGGAAGCCCAGTATTCGATTTCCGGCTTCTACCAACCTTATTTGGTTTTACAAAGTTTCCCGAAATAATTTTTGCGTTATACCTGCGGTGGTGACTTAAGAAAAGCCATGACTGTTCATTCTCCAGGTTGCTTTCCTTGCGTAAAGTTATGCGGATCCGTCTTTATTAACCTCTCTCTTTGAAACGCCACTTCAACTAAATTCAACCGTTAGTAGGCTTGCTGTACGGCATGGTTCACATAAAGCATATAAGTAATTTTCTTTAAAATTTGTAACTAAACGAATAGTTTTTTGGCGTAAGTGTGTTACTTGAAACAAATGGAGAGGAATGTCGGTGATTGTTTTTGTGTAATGGCGATCGATCCTGTTGCCAAGTAACCATTATGACCGAAATGGGCGCCAAGCGTGAATTTAACATAATGTAGAATAAATTATGTAACACTGCAAGAAATTACGCATAAACAATTTATATTTCAACGCCAAAAATCAAGCTGCTTCTAGTCATAATAGCGATTTAAAGGGAATGTGATCACAGGATTCCCCTTGACATATTTACTCGTATTTCAAGCAGATACGATTTCGCCACCAAGAGAGTCTGTTTAAGTTTTAACTCACATGTAGTTATTTCTTACTTCTCTCACGTATATGAATCCGAATAAACACACAAAATGTCACAAAAGCCAGTATATAGTATGGAAGTGAAAAGCTTATGTTTTTGAAATAATAACACTCGGTCACCGCCCTCTGAATGTATATGCGAAGTTGTGTACTATGAATTTCGGAGAATAACACGTCTCCTATTGTGGTGTTTTTGTGTTAAATAGGCTCACACTGTAAAAATCTGTAATAAATATACGGGAATGCATGAGACTTGAAATAACCAACACCTACGCCAACAGAGAATTAAAATGAATTTGATTCATTGTCAGAAAATAATCTCAGGGTTCAAACAAGATGGCGTGGATCCGTTCCAGGTATTCCTAGAAGACATTAGAATCCTACATTAAAGGAACGGAACATTACTATAGACAGGAAATAACAGTCTCGCACGTAATATTTAATCATAGATGGCCATTCCAGTACATTAACAAGATGGTTGCCTACGTTAGTTAATGTTAAAATTTGTAGCGGGAATACGAAATACTTACATACGTTATACTGCAAAATTCAGTCAAGATGGTGGTGGAGCAAGGAAAAACATTGGGGAGGAATATTAAAGGATATAAAGCTACTGAGGACCTAAGACCTAGGCTACTAGATAAACCCCGTCACAGAGCCAGACTGCAGCACTTCCAGTCGGCGATCTCAGTGTGTAAACCAACATGTCTTGATACAAAAAATACAGCGGTGCTGGCTGACACTACCACAGTAACGTGATCATTTGACGTTACCAATCTTCTGTAGTAGGCAGGCCCTAGTCCTTCTGTCTACCGGGTAATACGGGCATCCAGCTCACCCAGGCGAAGTCGTCGTCGTTCTTTGTATGTCTCGTGGCCTTCCAGTCATTATGTCCACTCCGCTTTGTCTCCCAGAGAGAACTCCCATCATCCTTTCTCTAATAACAATACTGCTTTTAGCACAGATATATAAATTATAAAACAACCAAAATTACTCCTTTTTTTCGGAAAAATATTATGACTTACATCTAAGACCATGATCGATTATATAAGAATAAACAATTACAATAATAACCACTAATTACAGTTCATAAAGTAAATAACAGCACAGTGAACTAACGTTAAAGTGTTGAATAATTTACTTAATAAATACAGTCTCAGTAAACATTAATATTTTCAATATAGGCATCACAGACGCATATATTGCACTAAATAGAATAACAATAAAAATACGTGTTATACACGAACAGTACATATGATTAATTTTGAAGCAACACGCTTTTAATAATGCATCTTCCATTGTAAATAAAATAAAGATAATGTTCCCGAGCATTCATGCATTGCTACCTTATTTCAGTGTAATAATATTGTCGCCTCGTACTGGAAGATAGAAATAATATACCTTTAAATTTCGAAGTTATTGCCAATGAAATAGAATACTACTGACACAGTCTCAAAACTTAGTCATGTGTACTAATCTGAGATAACAAGTTGCGTCTTGTATCTCACAAATTTGGTTATTTTGACATCCGGGAGGGCTTTCTTCATTACATTGTATTACCATTTATTCCAGATACCTACAATTATAGTGGATTTTATTACACTGAGAAAAAATATTTTAAAATCAAACAAAATTTTTTAAAAATAACTAAATGGTATATTTGAATACTTGTAAACAAATGCATGGTTTGTTACAACCTAATTGTTTGTTTGAAATACGTTTGTTGTTTTGACCAAATCATGTGGTACCGTACACATATTGTTTTAAATCAAATATACATTTGTTTGAACATACATTAAAGTATACAACATTTAAATTATTTTGTTTGCTCTAATCACGAAAGTAAGAGTTATTTGCACAGCAGATTTTATAAATACAAATAAATTTTCGTGTAAATATAGAAAATAATGCTGATGTACACGGACTCATTCCAAAACCTGTATATAAACGACCATGCATGTCACGTCTAGATCACTACAACTTACTAATGTATAATTTATATTGAAATATCTGTGGCATGTAGGGCCGATAAACTCGTGATTCAATTAGACTCTTGTGCACTCGGCAAAATATTTAATAGTTTAATTTACCAAATTTGTAAAGTATGTCATAATTACGATTGATTCAAGTAAATATGACAGTAAAAGCAAACAAATAAAATAGTAAAAACTAACCAGCATTTGTATTTTTAACAGGAACAAATATTTTGGTAAAATCAAATGAACGTACTGTTGAGTGTAACATCTAACGAAAATATTAGTATAACGAAACAAATATAAGTTTTTTTTTAAATAAATTACATCAACAAAATTTTACTGTCGAATAAAATTAATACCAGTTGTAACTTCAACGTTACGATTGTTAAATTAACAGCAATTAATTTGATGCAATGTAATTAATATCAACCTTATTTGTTTGTTTGTCGAAACACTCCATTTTTCTCAGTGTACAATATTTCTCATTTTCTTCCATAGGCTTGTATTTCTCACGACAAAAGACTGCTCAAATAGTGTACTCATAGGTATATTTGGAATTAATTAAGATATTTGTAAAGTAACTGCTTTTAATTAACTGTGTTTCTCGGCCACTGACAGTACTAAAATTTTCTCAGCAGTAGAAAAATTTAAAGATTATATTAATATCTTTTTCTGAAATTTGTATATTGTAAAATTATTTAGTGTACCTGAAATAGATGCCCTGACGTAGGAATATGTGTGCGTTTGTCTACAAGCATAACAATAGGTAAATGAATAACAGTTATTAAGTGCTGAGCACAATAACAACGACGTTCCAGTAAAGACGTTAATAAATGAAGGACCTTGCTGCCTCGTAGAGAAAGTTATTTACAGATTATACCAAAGGTTTTAACTGAGGACAAACAAGGAAGTAATGAACACAAAGATGAAGCACACTGCACTGTTCGAACGTTTCCGTTACAACAAAGAAATATTTTCGTTGAGGATATTTTGATTGCGGTGAATAAATATTTTCTAAGAGCAAAGAAAAATTAAAAATGTATATTTGTTGTTAATATAATTTTATTATAGAAAAATCTTTTAAAGTAGAAAAAATTTCATTGTAGCATAGTTTTTCTAACACGAACTTATGTTAAAAATAATATTAACATCACCATAAAGATTTCTACTATACTATCTTGAAAGTAACACTGATATTTTGCTACCACTACTGTAATATTTAGAACAAAAAATCACTTTACAGAAACAATAGTTTTGCTGTGTGAAGTTATTCTTAAATAGTAGCATTTACCTGGAGAGGTTCAGGAAACCTTCGGAAAATCGAAATCAAGATGGCTGGACCGGGTTTCGAAACTCCGTGAGAAACTTTTGCGTCACTTCACTCTGTGTAAAGAGGCATCCTGGTAAAACCCGCGGTTGAATGGTCACTTCCGCCATTTTTCCTGAAGGGTGAAATTACAAGAATGGGAAAAGCAGGAAGCGGAGAGCTTCCCTCCGAGGTGGATTTCATCACTCGCGAAGTAATGAACGCAACACAGGCGTGAACCATTGTCCTTTATCCTATTATTGACAGTTTGTCCTGCTGTCCACCCCGAGTGAAGGTCTTACATTTTAGACCGTATAAGGATACTCCAAGCACCACACCATGCGTACCTGAAGCTATTAGCCTTCCACTCTGACTGGCATAAAGTGCAACAAGCAGTCAGCTATATTTATTAATATTCACAACGTCTTTACTTAATATAGCCTACCTACATTCCGGGATACCTATCAGTCAGTGTGTGAAGCGGAAAACGTGCGGGATTGAAGTGAGGTAGTTGCCAACTTAGCTAATAATTTTGGCATCAGTTTTAGTCTTTAATTATTAATTGATGACAATTACTGCTAGTAATATTTCTTGTTAAATATATATTGTGAACATAATAATTTTAGTTTGCATTTGTTACATTAATGTATATGTTTTTGCGGGCTTTGCCATTCTACTAGAGCGCTTTTTTCAGCAGCCCTTCCCTATAGCCATTAAAGGGAGCAGATGTCCTGGAGGGAAACTGCGCCCCGGGACACACTATTTCGTCCGGTCGAAGTCAATTACTGCTTCTCTTGTGCTTTATAGAGTATTAGTGCATCGAATGACGTGTTAAAATTATGTATATATCTTATTTCGTATGCCGCGGCCGGTTCAAGGGTTTTACATATCGTGTGATCCTGTTGTCGTCCTGACCATCACAAGGACACAACGTAAATAGCTTAACGCATCGGCAGTTTCAGCTACATAACAGTGACGCTGCAGGGCGTAGCCACATGGCAAAGAGTCACTGCTTGAGTTTCGCCGAGCTTACAACATTTCAAGACATTTATGGTAGCCACGGCAGGTGCTTGGAATGCACTTGGAGACTCAGTGAGGCAGAGATATGCCCAGTCTTCCTATAAAAAAACTGTGGTGTACTGTCTTACACAAGATGATTATCTAGCATGAACAGTGAATGATGACATACACCTATGTATGAATGTGTGAGTGAATTTAATGATGTTATTTTTTTGTTTTCTTTATTGTGGTGTGATTTTAAACTTTTCTTCGTTCTTTTTTTTTAATTGAACTTTAATTCTGCAATGTTATTAATTAATTCAGCTATGTAAACTCAATGTGTCCTTTTCTTCTCCTGTTACGTGGTAAAATGCTTTGTAATTATGTATACCTCCGTTAAGTGTAGGCTAAGACAAGGCGACATCGCCTTAACTTCGTCACATAACATTAAGAAAAATAAATAAATAAACATAAGAGGACTTAGCACACTCAGGTCTCTGTCCGGATTCTCCCCTAATAATAATTATTTATTTATTTATTTATTATGTTTAAAGTGACATCCAACAGTCTTGCGACCAATAACAGTATGACACTAAACAAAGGACAGATACAAGTACAGAAACACTGGATAAACAATTTACAAAGGACATACAAATGAATACAGACATACAAAACAAAGGACTAGACAAGTACAACATACACTGACAGGACAACGTGCAGCAAAACATTTAAAAAGAAGGCAGACAGAACTGAGACACACTTAATCAACCTTACTTAAAGTTCCAGGGTACAATTTTTCTATCCTTAAAAGGGTCAAATAAACAAATATCATTAAAATGGAATATACATCTGTTAATTAAGTTTTTATTTTTAGATAATGCGTAAAAAAGATTTAAGTTTCTACTAATATGGTTAGGCACCTTTAAACCTGCATTGTTTATAATATTTTGGCAATCAAAATAACATATAAATGAGCTAATAAAACTAGAGCATCATTAATTATTCCTACGAGCACGTGAAGTGGTTGTCTTAAAATCAGTAAGAATATCCACATAACTGAAAGGCATTAACGGTTGAGAGAATCTCATGTAAATAGTTTTAAATAATTTGTATTGTACTGACTCGATACGATTCGAGTCCGTGATGGTAATACTACTCCAAGTAACAGAGCAGTATTCTAGCTTTGACCTAATAATAGAAATAATAATAATATCTAACGCCTCCCCCCCCCCCGCACCAGTATTCCATGTAGTTAAGGACCAGGGATTTTCGCGAATCCAGTTTCAGTGCCTTACGTACACATCTATATCTCACATCCATGGTTATTGACAACAGCGTGTATTTAGGAAAAGGTGTTACTTTTTGGACTATACCAATCAAAACAATGTTAACTGGGACACCGCATGCTTGCGATTTGCCAATAGAACTCAAATACGATAAGAGTTAAAACTTCCAATCACTGGCCACGAAGCAGAGCTGCTGGTGTGCACGAAATAAACTGAAACAAAGTGGGACAAAAGTATTTTCTCAAAAACTTCCTGTTATTTCTTATAGTTACAGACATGCAAAATTCGCGTTATCATTTGGTAGCAGACTAAACTTCACTTTCCTGTACATAACAGAGCATAATCTGCGATTCAATTGGCCACGAACTTTTATGTGTTGTGATTTACGTCTGTTACGTCTTTACAGAGATTGGTCTCTCTACCGTGTTAGTATTCTCCGCGGCAAGTCACGACAATATCGGCCAGCGGGAGAAGTCGAACGAGACTATAGTCACTTGGAGTCTAGTCAGCTGTCAGAAAATAACGCGAATTTTGCATGTCTCTACTTATAGTGCATGGATATTAACTTGTACAATTTAAGAATAAGCGAAATGTATTTCGTGCGAAATTTTGTACGTAAACGATGGTGCAAGAATGCCACACAATTTTCATTTTAAATAAAATTCTTGCATATCTTCCAAACAATATTCTTTCTCACTTCGCAATAATTTCACAGCCTACAGGTTGGTACCAACATTTTATAATTAGGGCTAGGAATATTTCGCGAGTTCAACGACAAACATGCTAGAATCCATTATTCTGTGTATACCGAAGCCTCTCCATTTGTCCATTACCTGCTACTCATTCAGACAACAGACAACGAACGAATAGTCGGGGCTTGAGTATGCATAGGACATTGGATTCTAGCATGCAGGACATTGAGCTACTGAATTTTTCGTAGCCTATGTTGTAATGTTATAAATAAGAATATCGTTTACTGTATTTTAACAATAGCAGTTACACAAAAATATATATAATTGCTTTAAAGACATTTCAGTATTGAGTGCCCAAAGGACGCGCACAAAAAGTGATTCTTTTTACCAACAGTGTTTACTTTACATGGATTACCCTCCACACCTCTCGTAAATATGTTCTTAGAACTATGTGTTGTGATGACATATCACCAACACATAACGGGCACTACAATGTCTTCTACCCTGCAATTTGCATTGCCTTGCACCAAAAATAAGTACATAGGCCTATTAATTATTCGCGTTTCGTGCATGATATGTTTTGCGCATAGTTCGCGCGATATTTATTCCACGTAGTCGACGCCTTTCAAGGAGTAAAAACCTATTTTGCGTTCTTTGAGGCGTTATTTTAAGTGAATCGTGTATAGGTATAGCAATATGGTAGTGCTAACTATCGGCAATTAAATTATAGTAGCTGCCTTTCTGGAATACCACAAAATTTACTACTCGAAATGAATGAGACAACCTGAAATGCATTCGCACAAATTTTTAAAAATAAATTTACTACTATCACGTCAGAATATATTTTCTTAAAAATTAAACGTTCACAACTATTGACGGAACGAATCGGCCAGTCGAGTGAATTTCTGACACGTCTTCCTAGCCTACAACAGTGTATGTGCCTTTGGGTTGAACACCTCACATGTTTATAAACCAAAAATAAAAGTAGTAGTGTTGAAGGCAATGTGATTGATAGCGACGACAATACACATCACTGTGAGTTATGTGTGGAACCATTTTTTTAGCAGACTCTAGAGTTAGTAGCGTGTAAAAGACGAATAGCTCGTTCCCTAGTAAAAATCTTGGTATTCACAACGCACATTCATTAGGTGTGTCGTCCGAAAGGTGCATTGATGCAATGTGCCTAACTGCATAAAACGATCTCAGCAGAGCTTGCTTTAGACCACGTCCCCGCTTCTCTATAGCAGTAGTCCATGTTTCTGGCTGCGTAGCCTCAAACACTGATCTCATAAAGGACCGAAATTAGAGGAAATTTTATGAGATCAGTGTTTGAGGCTACGCAGCCAGAAACATGGACTACTGCTATAGAGAAGCGGGGACGTGGTCTAAAGCAAGCTCTGCTGAGATCGTTTTATGCAGTTAGGCACATTGCATCAATGCACCTTTCGGACGACACACCTAATGAATGGGCTCTATGTCTGGTGTACGAATTCGTCAGGTCTACGACTGTTTTTTTCTTCTCCCCACTTCGTTCGGGGCCGTGTTGGGTGGGGAAAGAAGATGGCCGCTTTCGGATTATTTTGACCAATGAGAAAGCTTTGTTAAATTAGATTTGTTTTGAACTATTTTTATGCTTCTCTGTATATGTAATCATAGCAGAATGCTG
>PNEQ01014516.1:0-20022 GCA_003012365.1 Medauroidea extradentata
CACGTAAACATCTCGTGAGTTGCGTGTGGTCACGTGCGGTGTTTGTATTACTGTTGAGACTGTACCGGTTGACCTTGACTACTTCCGCTCGCGCTCTACCTCCCTAGCTTATCTCCAACAATTATCTCACACACGCACGTGCATAGACTGTCGTCAGCCAGACGAGAGAAGGGCGTGAGAACTTTTATGTGGTCGAACGTTGCCTTGGTGCCAGCTTCTAGTACAGAAAAAAAAAGATCAGCCAGAAGAAGCATAAACAATAAATAAAAAAGAATCTGCCGGCCCAGGTTGTATGACATTCTTTCTTTTATAGTTCTCCCGTTACATCGATAATTTCCGCACTACGCCCTCCTGTAAATTGATACGTACAAAGCAGTACATGTTGCCGCTTCTTTTGCTTGTAGAAATGATAGCGTACTGGTTTCCTCACGTTTCTTGTGATTAATGACTGATTACCCCTCCTCCCCGGACGCCCCTCGATAACACGGACAAATCGTAACTCGGACAGCTTCTCCCCCCTTTTAGTCCGAGTTATCGAGGGTTCACTGTATTTACAAAATACATAGGTAGATTATTTTTAACTACATAATAAATGATAAATTTATGTAATGCTTTTGTCCATATTTATGACATTTCATTACACCTAAGCTGAAATCTGCAGCAATGATGGTTATCATTATTTACCTCAGAGATCTTCAATTACGTTTTTTTATTTATTAATTCACTTGTTTTATAACGGGATGCAATAGAAAATAATCATGCTTGACACCACTGTGTTCTATCACTAATAGAATTAATCAATATAGCATGCTGCACTGCAGCGCATTCTAATGGAGACACGAAGCAACATCCGTGAATTAGTTCCTGCATCCACTGCTGCACTATGGAAAGCGGATACCTAGACGCTCGTTCACTCACCAGCTGCTATAATGAGGATCTAGGAGTGCACTTATTACGCAACACAGCATTGCTAGCTCACAACTGAGCCGCGCTTGCTTATCTCGAAGTTACACAGACAGCCAAAGACTACAACAAATTTTAACAATTTTTTTTTGTTTCTTGACTGATGGTTTAAGCTTATCTACGGAGAAATAAGTATACACTGTGGCTAGTGCTAGCATTTTAAATAGACGTACATTAGAATTTATATTCCATTTTATCAAAGTTAGTAATTTCATACAAAATTTAATTATTAGTTTTCGAAGGTTCCTAAAAGTCCTTTCATTAAATAGCTGTTTTCATTATTCCCAGAGTTAGTTAAATCGAAACTCCACTGTATATACATAATTTGCATTTTTGAACATAATTAAGAAGTGTTTTAGGTTGGTAAATATTTTTTTTCCGAGTTGAATGAAAAATCAATAAGTACAGATATACAAATGTGTTAAGAGTAGTGCACAGTTTAAAGCACAGTTCCATAGTACAAACAGTTCATAAGTTATGGGCACCCTAATTTGGACCCCCTTAAAAGAAAATCGGGAAAAATAATTTTCGTTGAAACTCGTTTTCCCCTCTAATCTTTTGTATTTCTTTCAAATAGCTTATTTTTGGGAATGGATGGGAAAGAAAATGGAGTGGGGTGGGGGGGAAGAAAACCTGTTTCAGGGCACTTAAGAGAAAGGTACCCTTACCAAATTTCAAGTCGATATCTGAAACTGTTTCGATTATACAGTCATTAACATGCAAAAAAAAGTCCAAAAGATACCACTCCTGTAAATCTATCTTCTTCTAGAGGATTGGTGAGCGGTACCTGTTTAGGGGTACTTTTCCAAAGAGAAAGGATAGCTTAGATTCAGAAAATATTTTGCAGCACCTTACCTTAAACAGTTTGGGTGCTACTCGCCAGCAAAGTCAGATTACTTAGGCAAAACATTTTTGTTTTTGAATAATGAGATAATAATGTTATAACGAGAACTCACAGAAACAATTTTCTTGTGCTATTATGAACTCGCATATTAAGGTTATTCCCCTACATTTTTAAAAACTTAAAATCTACTAACACAAAATTTGCACGGCACAAATAAAATTGGAACTGACCACTTAGCCTGCTCTGTACTGCAGAGCTGTGGCATGATGCTTGCTGGCAAAATGACTGGCCGGTCTGAGCTATGCAAACCGGTTGCTTGCTGCTCCTCCAGTATAGCACCACAGCAGAAAACTGCAACAAACACTCATGTTAAACAATCCACAACATAGCCTTAGTGCACACACCATTAGAACATCCAACAATAAAATACACTACAGTAGAATTCTACAAGAGAGCAAGGTAATAGCAAGAAAAAGGTTTGAGAAACCATAAAAACTGACTGAGTAAGGCAACGTCACATTTATCTACCGTATACTATGCCCTAACGAACGTAAATTTTAATGTTTACATTAAGTTTAATAATAAACTTTTTGTCGGTTTAGAGCAAGCCACCAAACATGCATTTCTAAAAATGCTGAGTTCAGGAAAACTTTGTACACTACTTATTCAAGTACAGCCGAGCCTCGCTACTGCAAAAAGACATGGTTTTCGAGAAATTTGTCGTAGTTGCGTTATTGTGGTTTCTGAACTCCCAGACTCCTACCCCTTAAAAATTTTTTTGTCCAAGTAAATGTTAAACTATCACCGGCGTAAAACAGACAGTTTTCAAGAAAGTAATAATGATTTCATTTAATAGGCATAGTTTGTCTGAAGAATTTGATACCGGACAAGTCTATAAAAGTTACTAAGTTTCTAAAAATTTCAACAGCGAGTGCGAGCAATGAATGCTGTGGCGTGTAAAGGCAGTGTTGTGTAACAATGCGCGAGCCTTGATCCTTCCTCATGACGTACTTGGTGGCGGCTGTCATGCAGCGGATGAAAGACATCAGGGATCTAGATACAGTCGATAAAATGTGGTGGCAGACAGCACGAGAACTAAGATGGAGACAGTGTTTCGCTGTTCTGTCAAAAAGCGTTTTACTGAATTGTGCAGCAGGTTATTCTAGCACCATGCTCTAGAGTGCACTATAAAATAAAAATGTATTACTAAAACGTAAACACAACTCCTCGGAACAGAAAGACAGAGTTGAGGTGTATGTTACTTTACTTTTTATACGGGCTGTCTACCAGTCTGTAAAAGTAAAATTTAGTGACTTTTTCTTGAAAATCTCTTCAAACAGAATTAAATAATAATTTTTATAACAAGTGCAACACAGCCAATAATTTTCATTATGTTTCCTCCAACTGTTGATAGCGTGAAGAATATCCAATTTTAAAATGTGTAATCAATATATACCTTGTATTTAATTGTCTTTATGAAGATGACTATGATAACTAATACACAAACTAATTATTTATTTTACTTGCACAGAGCACAAGAAATAAAAGTTATGTAAACATGCACGTTTGACAAATGATTCAACAAGAATCAAACACCAGAAAATAATTTTCGTGACTTATACCAAAATATACTATAAATTAGTGACTATTGTGGGACTTTCATGATCTTTTTTTACAAATCGTGACTTTTTCGGGACTTTCGTGACCTAGTAGACACCCTGTTCCATTTTTTTAAATTTCTTTATAAGCATTCGCACTCTCATAATTCTACTTCTGGCAGGGAGTAAAGTGGTTTTAACAAGTTATAGCTGAATGTCATGCAGTTTTTTTCGAAGGTTTACTGTGAATAAACCAGCAAACATAAAAAATTCTTTCTTAGTAAGGTACTAGGGGGGAAAATAAATATTTCCCAGCTAAATTTTAAGACAATTACTGGCTTTGATATACACGGCTGAATACGTGTGACCTTTCATAGTGTACTAAGCATTGTTAGCACAACAGTCGTCGCCAAGCACAAGCAGTAGGCAATGTCGTTTTTCACAAGCAACTGCATAGTTAAGTTCACATTCTATTGGAAAATGTTACCCTCCAATCAACGTAGGCTTGTCCTTCGATAAATCTTTTCAACTTGATTGCTCTTTTCAAAGTTTGTGTAAAAGACATTGGCTCTTACGGCGGAAACACAGTTTAGGGCTACACTGATCACGTGTACAATCCTTCATACAAAACTGGCTCAGTTGTACTGATTTGTGGTTACCTGCAGATGGGCGACAAAAATGTGGTGCTTCGACAATATGCCTCCACGAGGGGCGACAAAAATGTGCCACTACGCCATACGTCCACAACTAGCTCAGCGGTACATCAAGCAAATCAAAAGCTTGGGTTCTTACATTGTAGCGACGAATGAAACGGCAGAACTCCGCAAATTTTAGGGTTTATTAAAAGAAGTTACGTTTCAAACTTACACAGTACTTAAATTTCGACTGCCAGGAGGCACGCTTTGAGCAAACCGAAGAAAAGTTTACATTATCACTGTAACGAGATCGTCACAGGTTTTAAAGTTTATTTATGTTGGATGATATAATGAACTGAGAAAGACTTTGCTATTAAAGAAAGCATCAGAAGTTTTAGTGTTTTGACAGTTCCCACCTTACTATAGTAATTTTTGTTCAACTTAATTAATTTAATGTTATTATTGTTTTGTGTTAGATTAAGAAAATCTCTCACTCCTAGTTATTTGTAATAGACGTTAAATTATCTAAAAGCTATTTAAGATTGATATGGAATTTCTGAAAACACTCTTATAACTTTTCTTCTTTGAAAATACTATTGCAAATATTTTATGAATATGTTAATATTATCAAAGTTTTGCATAATTGTTTATTTAAATATTTTCTGAATTTATTCTAACATCTGATAAATAATTTTAATGTAAATTTGAAATACTTGTTTTAAATGTTTTACTACCATATGATTGTACATAGTGTAAGTATACATAGTTTAACTTACTAATTGTACATAGTGTAAGTATAGTTTAACTTACTAAGTATAGAGTAATTATCTGCTCCAGAGAGGTTTCTCTGAGCATATTGCAGGTTTAATACCTCTTTTGTTGATTGCTTGCCAAGGCAACGGCTTCCAATTTGGAGAAGAACATAGATTAAATGCTGCTGTATTGTACAGAGCAGAAAGAGTTCCCTGAATTTTGCAAGGTGAAGCATGCGGCAGAATCGGCCCAGGAGAAAATGGAACATTTTCATTTCTGGCGTCAACCTAAGGTTAGGCTTGGGAACTCAATAGATAGAGGACAGTATGTCCGTCAGTTTTAGGCCATTTTGAGAAGAGGCCCGTCATCAGTAATATAATTAGGCTAATTTTTGAAGTGTCATGAAGACGAAGAGACCTTCAGACTACATTGTAAGGATAGCCATGTTGAACATGTTTGCCTGTAGCGTCCCCACGCTAACCCATCTTGTGTACAAGGCCGACCATTCCAAATATTGACTTGGATATTCAAATCAAAATTTTATTTAACAAAATTTTTCGTCTACTAATTTTAAATGAGTTTGGTGTGCCTAATTTTTGTCAACGAGTTCAAACCCAGAGGTCCTGTGTCAGAATATCATGTAAACCGACTGAGCAAACATACATACTTGAACTTAAATTTAAATTTTATCCCTAGCCGAGGAATTTTAATAGAACCTAGTATCAACTTTAACCAAACTCAAGATATTTTCTACTTTATAGAACATTGTGTCTAAACTATGTGTTTGACCTAGGGTAAGAGATATTAGAATTAGAATTTTTTTTTTTATTTATTTTCATTTTTCTTTAATAAACTGCTCTATCATTTGAGATGTGGTGCCTATGTTTTAATGACGAACCTACAAGCATCTACATTGTGGTAAGAAAAGGTATCTCATGCAAATAGAAATTATCTTACAAATTAATCCCTTCTCAACTCACCTTAGTCACCTACACAAAAAAAGTCACATTAAGCATTAATCATCATCATCATTAGACCACTCTATAGACCGGTGATCACCGAAAATTTAAACCCCTTCACAAATAACTTCAAAAAATAATTTAACAAAATAAAAGTCTTGGCCTACAACGGCGCAGAACCCTATTGGTTCTGCCTCCATCCTCCCTAAACTCAAGCACAACTGTCTCTGCCCCCATCTTGAACACTACAAAGCTGCCCTTCGCACGCAAGCTACCGGCGTTGCCAGTCAGTGGTGCCGCCCTGTGGCCATTACAGAACAATTCAAAAATACTATGTTTTTTCATAACTAAAAGCACATTTTAAACTTGTAATATTTTAACATAATTAATTATAAACATTAACATTTTAGTTTCCGAACCATTTATATACAAAAATATTAAGTATTAACTTTGTTACCAGGTGAAAGAAACATTAAATTTAAAATTGATGTCGTTAATCAGCAACAGTCTGTAATTTTATTGGTTGCAACCAAGTATGGCGGCAAATTCTTAACGATTATCTTTATAGGCCAGTTTTGCACAGAAATATAGCAACTTTTCCTGGAAAACTAAATTTAGATTGATATCTCTGTCCTTTTCACACTACAAGCTTTAACAATGAACAAATATAATTTTGTTAAATTCAAATGCAAACAATTTAAGCAAAAAATACACATTGAAAATTTATTAAATATAACCAGAATATTTTAAATTTTAAATAAATACAGTATTAACATAGTTAAGCAATCTGTTATTATTACTGTTAAATGAGTAATTTCTAATTACCAAATTAAATGTTATTTTAAGAAGAATTAGTTCACAGTTACTGAAATTGATTATTTTTAATATGAATAAATTTCCACTGACATGCTGGCTTATAACAATTAATTACAAATAGTTCTATCAAAACTCTCAGACACCATTGTTAGAATGACCATGAGGCCTACATAATAAGTGACAACTAAATATAAAACAAACATACTGTAAATTGAAACATGTGAAAACAAATCTGGGGCCTGGGCCATGCTACACAATGGTAAAAGTATAACAACTTAAGAAAAGAAAGTGGAAGTTTAACACTGCACTTTACTCACCTGTAGCATAAAGGAAAGCGTCAACATCCAACTTGTTGAGGGTGGCGGGGGAAGAATCATTGAGGTTTGTAACGGTGAGCTGTAACTTTCCAAAAACGTGGCAGGAGAAGTCAGGACCTGGCCGAAGCACAGATCCCTTTTTGCCATGGGAGGCATCTTGCAACCCCAGCCACACCAAGTAGTGCAGGCTGGCTGGATGCAGCTTCTGGCTCCCTGAAAATTGCAGTCACAGTCTTTCAAATCACAATCATGGGACCCATGATTGACTTAGTATTTTAACTCTCTACTAAAACAATTTTTTTTTAAATTTCTTGCTTTGATACCAGGTCCTAAGGGCAGGTAATTCTGGTGGGGATTTTCATTTGGAAAAGTGGTAGGCACTGCCATTTTGCGGTTTTCACAAAGTAGTTCTATTTACTTAATTGCATTCATACTAACACAGCACCAACTTTATATCTCAGCCAACCTGCAGTGTAAAAAAAGGTCTATCTAAAGGAGAGAGCTCCAATTAATATTAACAACCTCATACGTATAGGTATTAATTCTACCAAAATTTTCAAACACATGGAGGTGAATGTATAAATATGAATTAAAGCTTAAGTTGACGTACAATTGAGTACCCAAGTTCCAAAACTCGTCTCGTTCATCATCAAGGAAAAATGAGTTCTGAACAGTTTTGTGTAGTTTTTAAACATGTGCTGAAGTTGACGTGATAAGTTTCCAAAACTTGCCTTATTCAATAATAGATACACTTTTTTTAAAAACTGCTTTGGCCATGTTACAAATGGGCTCGCAAATCAGTTTTTTTTTTTTGCGATTTGCTCAGACGAGTTTCGGAACTGGACTACACAATTAAAATTAATTAATTTGTTTCATGTTTTAGTTTTCCACTTCATGGATAAAAAAAAATATAAAATAAGCTTTCATTATCACTACAAACAGGCCTATGTATTTTATACTTACTCCATGTATAAAAGCAAGAATCCACAGGATAATTAATGTAAAAATATTTTGTGGCAGTGGTTGATGCTACAGATAACGCGCTTGCCCCCCACCAATGTGATCAGAGTACGATTCTCGGTGGGTAAACAGATTTTCACTTGTTGGAATCAAGCCTGACAATGCATTTGGTCAGCAGGTTTCCCTCAAGTAACTCCAGTTTAACACATCCCTTCAACTTATTTGGCATCTGCTTCATTCTCACCTCATACTGCCTCTCATCAGCGCTGTTCACCTAGCTGCTATGTACTGACCAAAATCTCCTCACTTCACTCATAAGAAAATATTTCCACTGTACAGATGTAATCAATATTACACAATCATCCATAAAACACAGCAAAGAAATCTGAACAGTACTAGGAATATTTTTATATTTACTTTTATCATCATAATGAGCTGAAAAAAGATTTTTGCCAATTACGAAAATACACAAAAATTTGCAAAACATCAATGCAGATAAGCAGTCTTACAATTTATCACAAGCATTGAATCTGAGTTTAAGCAAAAGTTTTAAACACCACATACATAAATACTTCAAATGAGGAAATTTACTTTACATCAGTCGATAATAATACCGGAACATTCAAAAATAGTATAATGAATTGATTTTTCTGTTTGCTGTCAAAACGAAAAATGTATGTGTGTGCTTGCAATAAATATCTAATTTGAAATAAATACAGTAAATTACTATGTAGCCCACATACAGTACTGAACATAATCATCAAACAGTAAAGACTATTATGGTGTGGTACGAAGCAACAAGTAAGATTCTGTATACTACTTATCACACACTGTCACCAAAGGTGGTACGATAGCTACAGACACTAGAGAAATGTAAAAAACAATACAGGCACGAATAAAAAAGACAAAATGGTTTACCAACAAACGCTACAATCTCATTTTTGAAGGTAATTATTAATATATCAAGTAAATATTCTATTTACCTTAAATTTTAAATAAACCATTTCTATCAATTATTAACAGGCTAACGGCTCATACAATAGAGAAATTTCTTTAGTTTCAGCATTTTCTTACCATGTTTGGAGATAACCTAATAATCTGTGATGATAGCGAGCCATGTGAACAATCAACATGATCCTCGAACCTTGTAAACACAGAACCCCGTTGTTATGACCCCCTTTATTACGACCATCTCATTTTTACAACCCTTCGTGTCATGGCGGCAACTAGGTAGACCCATGAAGTTTCGCTCCTGCTCTCCGCCACTCTAGTAGGTGAGCGGTGCTGTGGTTTCAACTGTAGATTGCAGGATTGCACGGGAAGTTTACACAGCTTATTGTCACATAGTCAAATTCAATTAGTGCATTTTACGAACTTAGTTATTTTGCTGTTTTTACGTTTTTGCTTTGTGAGCAAGTGAGAATAAAGTGGTATGGCTGCCAAGCAGGTCGAGATGCACCAGCTCGAGCAGCTCACGCAAGAGAGGGTTAAGGATCTTGTTCACTCAAACAATATTATAAGCGTGATCGTTGAGGCTGTTACAGCTGCTGTCTCCGAGGCGGTCATACACAAACTCAAAGAGACGATATCATTTAATCACGATGAAATCAACAAACTTCGAGAGGACTTAAAGAAGACGGAATCATCGTTGTGGGATGCAAAGCGCAAGAGATTTTCGGCTCAAGATGATCTCTAACAATATCAGCAGCGGTTGAATCTGCGAGTGTTTGGGATTGGTGAAAGTGACTTTTCCTTGTCCTAATATAATTACGCATGCGCAGTTCGCTTAGCCCTACAGACGGCTACACACGTTACAATGTATTTTACAGCTTGCTGGACGAATATAGTTTTTAATAATAAAAGAGAAAACAAAAACATTCAAATCATACAGAAAATGAAACTTTGTGGCAGCAGAAATACGAAATAATAACCCACTAGCATTTATAAGTCCAATTAATTCAAAATAAATAAATTTGTGGTTTTAAACGCATTGCAGTATACGTACATATTTTTTGGATATTGTTTTGTAAGTGATTAGATAGCTCAGAGGCTAAGGTGTCGGCCCGGTAATAATTTTATTTGGGTTCAAATCCCGGTCACTCCAAATTATTTTTTCTTTCCTTTTTTGTACACTGTATTATGTATCACAATAAGGTAAAAATGAAATTAATGTTTATTTCCATAAATACAGTTTCTAAGCATTAAACTGACTCAAAAATATATATATGAGATAAATGTATAATAAAACATTAATGAAAAAATTTTTCCCCCCCTGTATATTGTAGTCAGCACATAGGAATACCACGTATAGTGTACAGAATATAATTACTTGACTTTTTTTTGTTCTCTAATGCTTGCAAATAGAATGAATAATGGACGTACGATCAATAGGCACCTTTTGTAAACCGGCCTACTTAGAAAATATGCAATTACAATTGTTACAAACTGTTGTATACTGTTGATTTAAACACATTTTTGTAAGATACGATCGGTTTAACCAACATTCAGAAGTTCTAAGTTTTTATTTACAAACATTCCCATATTTCTAAAATTAATTTCCAAAATAAAATTTTTACAACTAAAATAAAACGAATGTCGTTTATATATTTTTTCCTAAACAACTCCTATTTAATCTGCGTTTCGTCATGTTAAATAAAAGTTTCAGAAATAATTAAATGTGTTCACGATATATTCACCTACGAACAAAAAAATTGTAAATCTATAACTGGATGTTTCCAAAACAGCTAGCGTGCTATAAATAATTTGTAAAATTATCTCCATTCTCGTGCCATTGTAATTCAAAATTTAGTTAAATATATGAAAATAAATTACAGATTCATAAAAGTCTAATTCAAAATATTGTTTGTACGACAGAAAATCTGCTCGCTGGTTATGTGACTTGTGCATAGAGACGAAAGGACATTTAATAGACGTGCCAATGCTGCTCTTAACATTTTTTTTTGTATTTTGTAATGAAAATCTCAAGGCAAGTGATCACATTTTAAATTACAGTTTTATTTTTAAAGTAAACACACTTGTACACTAATCTGCGAATGGTATGTGCATATATCGAGAAAGTACAAGCTTAACTAATAAGACTGCTTTCCTTAATTTGGTGCAAATAAACCAAAAAATTTCTCATTGATTATGTAGATGTAAACGTTATAAAATATTTCTTTGTTTCTTCATGTGATTCTATCTTCTAACATAGTGAATCTACAACAATTTGAACTAATGAAACCAAAGTTTGAAAAATTAAGTTTTTAATTTTACATTTTCTTAGAGTTGGCGCAGATGTTATAGGAGAAAATAAGTTAATTCATAACATGAAATCTTGGGAAATAGAGTATGTTCAGTATTATTAACGTTGAATCGTTAAATTACATTTAATACACAATTTCCCTGTAACTTATGCTGGATAATTTCTTTATTTTAATGAGGCTATAGCTTAAGAAATATATGTCTAAAATATGTCCTAAAATTTTCTGCAAAGTGAATTATAGCGGTAGTAATATTAACCAGAAAATAACTACAAAATGTTATTTCTTAAAATGTAAAGCAATATAACAAGTGCTGAAACAATTAAAGACCAAATAGCCTATTTTATCAAAAGAAGAAAAATTATTAAGTCAATTTTACACTATTACCTATTTCACGTAATCATTGAAATTACATTTTCAACTTACCTTATCATAAATTTCTCCATGCGGTACTAATAAAAAATTTTCTGAATCAGCCTGTGTTAAAAACTGAAACTGATATATTAAAAATATGTTAATATCAAACATATGTACCATGTTAGGTGATTTCCAGATGCGTGGTTAATGTAGATAACACATGTGATCAAGAAATCTTAAGATACTCACATTACCAGCATTTTGATAGGCTAATGTAAACAATGTATCTCTTCAAAAAATTAGTTTTGTTTATCTCATGAAGAACAAACGATTTAAATGACTGCCATTATGAAAATATGAACTAAGTACATATAAGTCTTATCAACTTTGTCTACTGTACTATATTTTTATCAAGTTTGATTACATTAGCTGCGTACGTTCGATTTTTTAATAAGGAGAAGAAATTGAGAAATACACAAACGGACAATGGAAAGTAGACTTAAAGAAAAAGAAGAAAAGCCTTCGAGGTCCTGCATACGTGTGCACGTCATTGTGCTAGCAGTTTTCCCAAGCCTCCGAGAGGTGCACTGAGATTCGGCTGTTGCCAGATTATTTGAAAACTGCTCAACGCACATGAGGGATGTCTGCTTAGGAATATTATTCAAAGATTACTAAACGTGTGTATGCCACTTTCTGGTTCAACAGTAATCATTAAAGCATATTGTAAAGTGGCCAAAATGGCAAAATGGGTGTTTTAGCGATGTTTTTCGAGCATTGAAATCTTGCTACAAATCTTCTATAGGGTGCAGATGTATACAACTCACCTTTATCGTCAAAATTACAGTTATGTCTCGTAGAGGTGAGTTTCGGCGAAAAGACAGAACGCCAGTTAGTTACTTGCGCCTAGAGGCTAGAGTAATGAGTGATATGCATGCTTTCTCGAACTTACATCTTCCGCATTTGTAGATCTCGAACACGCAAAAGACGTCCACGTAGATACCAATTTATAAAAAAACCTACTTTTTTTTACTTTGCACAAGAGATTGTAACTTTATTTTTAATACTTAAATTTTGAAAGATGTATAACACACATTTTAATCTATATTACTGTATATATGATTTCTTCTAGTTTCAAACAATTTAAAATGCAATATATTACGTTTTAAATATAAAAATTGACGTATTTTTGTTAAATAGCTGTTGAAAGTCACTGCTACTTGTTCTATATAAAAGCACTGCCCAGCGTCGCCTTCATTTATTTATAACCGCACACAGGACGGCAAATAATTATCCGTGACTTATCCGATACCTTCAAAACGTTTAGGAATACGGTTGCGAGATAGGACACAACCCTTGCGTTTCTGTGTCCCGAGAGGGTAGCACATTACTCCTGTACAAACTGGTAAACCGTATATTACCGCTTGCCTGCCAAAAATCATATTTAAAAATACGAGAGTGCTTGCCTGCCAAAAATCATATTTAAAAACACGAGAGTCGGCAAACACAAGAAAATGGTACTTAAAATAAAACTTTACGATGGCGAGAATGTTAAGTGATAAGCTACAAGCCTTTCAAAAACTTAAAACTATTAATAAATAATAAAATTAATGTTTTGTAGACATTTGCTAAATGCAGGCTTTAGTATAAAACTTTTGCGCCATAACGATACCAGCACAGTTGGCTCTGGTGGCAAGGCAGTCTGTCGGTAAGCAAATGATTAGGGTTTGAATCCCGGTTGATTCAAAGCTTTTTTTTAAATTTTTTTTTTTGATATTACACAGCATATTATTAGTAGTAGTAAGATTACTTTAATTTTAGGAAATATCGTTACTACACATTAAAATAACATGATATTCGACAGTTACGATGTTATAATCAACTATTGATAAAGAGTACAAACTAATTGGTTTTCGCTGTAAATAACATACAAAACATATATAAAAATTATTTTTTTGAATGTTTTACGTTCTGTGAGAAATTAAAATAAGAAATATTATGTCTAGAACGATAAAAATTTGTCATCACATTCAGATGCACATATCTTATTTTTTTATTTA
This sequence comes from Medauroidea extradentata, assembly GCA_003012365.1. Taxonomy (NCBI): domain Eukaryota; kingdom Metazoa; phylum Arthropoda; class Insecta; order Phasmatodea; family Phasmatidae; genus Medauroidea; species Medauroidea extradentata. Next base: position 13,520 of record PNEQ01014516.1, read on the forward strand.
TTATTTTTTTTAGATATTAAAATGACACAATTAAACAATTTCCCGGGATAATTTTTAACGCTCAATTGCATCTTCGCTTTTCATTTTGATGCATATAAAATAACAATAACGCAGTGTAAGCATTATTAATATAGGCATTCTAATTTGTCCACATTACCCTAATCATGCAAAAAAATCGTAATTAGTAAACCTTTTTGCATCACAAAATGTTTCATTAGAAGCTACTAAATATCTGCGATATATTTACTATCAACATATTGTAAAATAAAAGCACATTTCAGACGTTGACAGTTGACAGGCAACATATTTTAAAACATCTCGCGCGCTGTATCAGTGTTATTCTGAAGCCTTCAAAAATTGTCAAAATTACCTTTTTATTTCCTATATTTAAAAAACAAAAGGTAAGGTAAGTGAGCTTTACGTATCGTCGGCACCCAGGTTATTAGAGACTGTTTCAAAATGAAATTACTGGATACAAACAAAGTTTCGACTGAAGCATGAATTTCACTTTGCTAGTGATATGTGTTCAACGAAATGATAAAGCCATTGCTTGAAGTATGATCAAGTAATAGTCAGTGACAAAAGAAAAAAAACTTGTCGGTTTAGTGCGTTAGAGGCGATGAGAGACCTAATTTATGTGCCACTGTTACCTTGACAATACCTTAGTTTTTAGTATATAGTTGCGGCGTAATAATATTGTTACGTGTTGGTCGGGCAGCAGGCACATTACATCATGCTGGGTGGTCAGCCCTGTGAGTCAACCAGTGATGTCATGGGTTATCGCAGCTATGTCGCATCTCCCGAGAGATGTCACTGGGTTTCCCCGATGCCGCCAGTGCGAATACGTGACTATCAACAAGTACGACCGAGGTAATGTATATTTTTAGACTTCAGGTCATCGTATTTCATCAGCCATTGACGTCATTGAAGGGGCCGTATAAAAGCCTCGGTACTGCGCAACATGAGTCAGTCTGGAAGAGAGTCGGGAAGAGTCAGTCTAGTATTGCAGAGTCTTGTGGAGTCTTAGTAGCGAGTCGTGAGGATGAAGTGAGGCCGAGAGTGGTGTGAGGCAGCGCCCTTAGGGGCGGCGTTGCCTCTGGGACGACGATGGACGCCGTGAGAAGTGACGGGCCGAGAGCGCCTTGGGGCGGTAACACGGCGTCGAGGCTGATGTAACATCGGCGGAGCTGACGAGGTATGGCGTCTCGAGGATGGCAGCACGACGGCAGTGGTCAGTGTCGAGGCTGTGCGACGCCAGCGGGCTGCAAGAAGGATGAACAACACCTGTGGTGTTGTGTTGGAGTGCTGCAGAGGTGGTGAGCTGTGGAGAACACTGACGGTGTTGTGTCGAGGAGGGCAGTAACTGGTGACTTTAGGAGACTGTCTACCTGGTGATTCAAGAGAAGAAGTGCTTCGAGAGTTCGCTATTGGTCCTGCTCGGAGGAGGTGTTAAGCTTGTGCAGAGAGGCTGGTGAGGACATCTTTTTGATGTCAGGAAGACATCTTGGTGATGTCAGGAAGACGTCTTGGTGACGACATCTTGGTGATGTCAGGAAGACGTCTTGGTGATGTCAGGAAGACGTCTTGGTGACGTCTGAGTCTACTGCGAGGCTACAGGCACATACCTTCGGAGCAGTACTGGGTGAGACAAGAGGGCTTCTGCTGTGGGTCGACAGGTGAAGAAGAGGTGTGCGACGGGAGTCGAACCGAAGACTTCGAAAGTGAAGACAGTGGTACACACTGGGTGCTGCACTGTACTTGGTGAGCCATCCTCCCTTAGGACTGTTAAGGTTGTACATTGTCATTATTTGAGAGTAACTGTTGATTCGATATATGAATTGTATTGTGATTTGTAGTGTTTAATTAATTAATGGTAAATATTCTTGTGCTTTAATTGTCTAAGTTAATTTAAGTTCTAAGGAACAGTACTAATTGTGTGCATAATTAATTGTGTTGTGAGAGTTATAGTTGATTACTGTTTAGTGTATTTCATAGCTTTGTGAGCTATTAAATCCAGTACTTGATTTAACTCTTTTATTTATAATTATAAGACCTCTATCCCAAAAGAACTCATGGGAATTGCCCACATGAAAAGTTTGTGTGCTCTCAAACTTGTAACAATATATTATATTTTAAGAGTGATTGCGAATTATGTTTTGAATATAATTCCACGTGTCCGAATAATATGCTAATATAACATTTCAGGTCATAATCAGCATAAAAATATGAACGGAAACACTGCGATCGCGTGGCTACTGTACCTACTGTTTTAACTTTTAACAAGAAATAGTTACTGAATATTTTAATTGTTACCGTTATAATCTGTGATTTTTCTCTCTTTGTTACCATAATTATTTTGTAAACAAATTCAAATGCTAAATAATACATTTCAAAAGTACAAAGTTTAACATGTTTTCGTTATAGCCATGGTAAATCGTCAGCGCTCATCATGCTTTCATTTGTTTCTAGTCTCGTGCGGGCCAACGAATAATAAGCCGTGACTTACCTGACACCATCTTGGGACACGGCGCAAATACATCTAGGAATACACTCAGCGAGTAAGGTCTCTGCCGTAGCTTTTCTTGCACCTGAGATGGTAGTGCTTTTGGAGACCCTAACTTATTGTTTACGAATACCGGTCTTAGTGTTTATTTCTTATTCGCTGCCCTCTCCAAAGTATCAGTCAAAGTTAATAACGTATAAAGACTTCAAGAATATAGACATAAATAAGTTGCAGTGCAATGCTGCACTAAAACCTTGGCATAATGTAATGAATGCAGCTACTGTTGATAAGGTTTCTGGCCTAAATCACCTACTGACGCAAGTATCGAATACAGCAGCGCCCGTCAAACAGAGATGAGTGACAAAGCCACGCAGCCCTTGGTTAACACAAGACATACGACAACTAATTAAAGAATGTGACAGACTATACGCAGTCTTCAAACCCGACTCAAGAAATCAGTCCGTGACAACAGCAGGTAGTTTTGAGGCTTACAGGAAGCTGCGAAATAAATGCACGCAAGCGGGGGGAGGGGGGGGGAACTGTGTTATCTCTTATTTTTTCTTTAGTTTCATATCAGGTGGTGCGACAGAATTGTAATAGGCTTGACCTTGACAACTTCCGCTGTGTTATTGAACACTCAGCATGTGAGACGTGGCTGTGCTGCGGCGTATCAACAGCCTATGACTAATAAAACTAGTGCCCTCGTCAGTGTTGGGTTTTCGATTATGCTCGCTCAACAGGGCAGTTATAATAGCAACTGCAGCCAGCGCGCTGAGAGCCACCTCGTATCTATCCGCACTGCAGAGTATTAAACTGGTGCCATAGTAGTATGATTGTTACCATAGGCCTTGGACTATAAGCCATGATTAATTCAGTCATTTTATACGTGACAGTACCTATAAAAAGTCAGTTTTTTGCCCTTTGAGAGCTTCATATTCACGTTCCTAATTCACGTACTGGTTTTACAGAAGTATAGACACTTTTTTAAAATATTTCTACTTTAACAAATACATTTATCAATATCGCTTAAAATATTGTAACAATTCTTGTGCTGTGATCAAACAACATACTCAACGGCTGTACTGAAAGGCTTTAAATCGTTTTAGTATACTTTCACTAAATAATACAAGTTGTTCTGTTGTGGTCTAAGTATCATGCCAGGCGAGTTGGAATGGATGTATCATGCACCAGCAGAGAGCAAGAATGAGACAAGCCAAGGCCAGCCGGCCTATCTCCCCTCCCCCATCCAACACAACCATGCCGAGCGCATGGTGCCGGCCGCATCCCAACACACGTCATAGCACACTGGGTTTTCAACATCAATGTCAATGACTTCCAAATCTATATACAATAAAATCTCAAATAACAAGTTAACTTTTCAATAATAAATCATATGATTTTTCCAAAGTAAGTCAATGGAAGTAGGCATCTCGCACAGTGATTATGCCATTTTTTTGTGATGAAGAGAAACTGAAGATAGCATTTTAGAATAATGTTTTTGGGGAGGCAGCCAACTAACGAAATTATTTATATTTAATTCAAAAACTATTTTTTTACACCAAAGATGGCTGAATATAAACTTTGTGCAAAAAACTTGAAAATTTTTACATAACAATACTGGGTGGGTCAAAATCAGCCTAAAATATCCCTATTGCTCTATTATTACAACCTTTTTTCCGGAAACCTGAGGGATCGTAACAACGAGATCCTACTGTAACACAAAAAACAATTTAAATACACACAGGTACGCAGGAGACTTTGTTAACGAAAAAAAAAAAAAAAAAATGCATGAACCAAACAATTGTGAAAGGAGTAAATAGAGACCTATATTTATGTGCTCATATATTTTCACCGGAAAGAAAGTACTAAACACCAGGGTGTCTACTGGTCTTATATTCTAAAAATCAGCGGTTTTTTAGTGACTTTCGGGGCCCATTTCCTATCAATTTTGGTGACTTTTTAAAATTAAAAAGTAACGTTAAATTAAAATTGGTTGGATACAATCTTCTTCACATAAATTAATATTGGTATCCTACACAGCCGGAAATGCATTAACATGCTTTACCAGCTGTGCCATATCCTCCAATTAGAACCACATCTCTTGGAAATGGCACTTGCCCAGCATCTTGCAAAAAACGCAATCACTGTTTGGCCTACACAAAGACTTAATTCATATTTTATCAGAAACCCTGTCAAGTTAATGAACAATATCTACAACTAACGAGCCTTACAGAATGTAAAAACACAAAGGCCTACTTGAAAATATACACAAACACATGCACAATTCACTGTAACCGAAATTAAACAATGAATCACTAAAACATCAGTTTTACAGCTCCAGCACAATGGACAGATATAAACACTCATTCTGGATATTGTCCTGGCATAACTGTCACAGAATACGTCTTATTTCCACTAGGTTAAAATGTCATTACAGAAGAATGCTTGTACGAAAAATCTCCATCCTACAACTTATTTCCGCTAGGATAAAGAAACGTCATTACTACAGAGAAACGACTGTACAAAAATGTCCAAATATTGTTACGTTGGACATTTATTACAACTACAGTAATTAGAAATAACGCAACATTTCACAGAGCCTGCACATAAACAAAACAAACGCTTTTGTTTCGCCTTCGCAAGTGTGCAAAGACAATGCGACACTATCGCCAACATAGATGGAGGCGTACAAAAAAATGAGTCAGTCTTGCAGTTACGGCAATATTATTTTATTGATACATCTTTCTACTCACAAAATCTTTAACTCTCACTTAAAAGAAAAATAGAAGAGTAGATACGTCTTTCTCAATGCCAAAACAATTTTGAAAAACCAATGTAACAGCTCTAAAAATGTTGCCGGCCTTGAGGTTCTATGATACTCGTATGCAATATATAGTACACACATGATTATTCTCGTACATTTAATGCTAGTAGTTCTTGCTGGTAAGGTTAATTACTGTGTAAATAGTCCTACTGTACTCGTATGTAAACCAGAATTCTCGTACCTATGATATCCATAAGACCGCCTGACTGTTGATCGATATTCTTTCCTCCAATACTGACTAAGAAAACACCAGTCAGCAAAGCAAAGTACAAAGTGCTGGGGAAAAAAAAACCTCAGAGCCGTTATCTTTGTCCAAAGGAAGTAGGGATGGGTTGATTCGATTCTTCGATTCCTCGATACCGCCGATTCTCTTAATAAAACGAGTACTGAGTACCGAGTACTCAAAAAGTCGATTCTGAGTAGATTTTTCGGAGGTCCGTATACAAACTACTGTAAAGGGCAAATTAATATTTGAAAACACGAAAACAGTAATTTATTTATCTTTTTCAAACACGAGTTGGCAATATTATGGTAGCACTTGAACACACAACATATCAAATATATTTTTAAAAATATAGATTTTATGTGAATGACTTCTCAAAATTACCAAAACACGGCTTGTTAGTTTTTTTTTTTTAATATTTTTAAGTGACATTGTTACTCACCTACATATAACATACGTGATGGTTTAAAGATATTGACTGCCGCAACAATCGCGTGTAGAGATTATGGTCAGCCGCGTAGTTAGCTTTGGACGGTAATATTGCATCAACCAACAAAATTAGTAATTTTGTAATTTACATTTTAGGTATACAAAATTGTTAAAAGTAAATGGCAGATTGCGTGACAAATATCTGTAACACCTGTGTTAGACGGAACATTTTCTTTAATTTTACAAAAATAAATAACATTCCGAGTAGGCCTAGCAAGGACAGCCATTTTATCCAAGCCAACCAACTTAACCCAATTATACGATCTGTGAAGCCAAAGAGCTACGGTAGCAGTGCTACCAATCGTTTTACGAATTTGTGATTCTAATTATAGGATATTTTCCGTCATTCACACAAGCACATAGAGAAGAAAAATCATAAAAAATTAAGAATACTCATGATTCAAATTTTAAGTTCAAGAGTACGATAAAATTATTATTTAATTAACTTAAAATGACCGTACATA
>PNEQ01014522.1:0-12402 GCA_003012365.1 Medauroidea extradentata
TATGTTTGTAAGGCCAAGAACTGCACAAACCTTCACCATAATGTGTAGTTAACAAAAAACTAAAACATTTTCATTCAGCTCAATGCTATATTTACATGTTTTTGCCACCACTAGCTCTATCCTTGTCTTTAAACGTCGTCTGTTGGCCGGCTTCAAATTTGCTCAAAGGCTTCTACTCCATAGACTAATACCTCCATGGGCCTGTCTTGAATAATTTGTAGTTAAGTCTGTGGAGTTGCGTTTTTTTTTTGCCAACCCACCATTAATAAAACCTCTTTGGGCTGTAGCCCGTACATACGAAAGTATTATTACGACCTGCCTTTAAGTATTCACTCGGGTATTGTACCAAGTTTGTGGTGTGGGAGGGGTGGGGTTACGGGTTCGTATCCTGTGCAAGTCTTTGCGATGGGACATGTCATGACATCATACGAGCATATTGCGTGCGTTCTTTTCACTGAGCTAAGACAATTTATAGTTCACTGTTATTGAGTACGCTAGCTGTTAAATGCCTTCATCACATATTTTATCCAGAGTTACTGTTTGTATTACATAATTTCACGCGGGCAAAGCCGCGGCCGGGTAGCTATTTTGTAGAGAAATAAAGATTAAATAAAAACAAAGATGTTCTGCAATTAAAGTACCCTCAGCGTAGTGGACTGGATAAAGCTGTTTGTATTTGTTGTTATAAAGATATACAGAGAATATAGTAACACCATCAATTAATACGTTATTAAAATTTAGTTACTCTTTTCTATAGTACACGCGGGCGAAGCCGCAAAGGGACAGCTAGTTTACTTAAAAATTGTAAGTTTTCAATGCCAGCCATTGTTATATGGCATGTAAAAGAGATGTGTAGTAATCATATCATATTTCTTTGAACAACTACCTCCACATTTCCTGTGCTAGCGCGCCAAACGTCCAACCGACAGAAAAATGCATCGTAACTCACTCTATTGTAAAGCTTTTATAGTTCACGCCCTCGCCCGCCAGTACTGCGGAACAGCAAATAGCACGCAAAACTATTTTCTCATACTGCTTACACCTTAATAGATTAAATTTTGTCAAGTACTTTCCTAACTCAACAACTACCAGCTTAGTCAAATTAAATACCAATAAGGAATTACAATCCAGGAGTTCGGGTTCGATCCCCGGCGAAGTCGTCACATGTTCAGTCTTTTTTTTTTTGTTTATACTGTTCCGAACGATTAATTAACTATATCATTGCATTACATTTTTTTGTAATCCTCTTTTTATATACAATTTTAAGCTATGACTGGATAATTTTACGAAGAAACCGGTTGTATAAAGCATCAACGAATTTCAGTCGAGTGATTTCATATTGTTCATGTGCAGCTCCTGTGTAAAAACCTGTGTTAAAGATGTAAACCCAGCAACCAGCAGTAATCGTCCAGCACGATTCCCACATGTAGAAATCCTGCGGGGATCAAACCCGAATTGCCTTTGCTGTACCCGCTATGCCAACCCAGCCCCCGGAAAATATTCTGTGAAAAAATGTTATGATCATTTGTACAGCCGAGTACTGATTGATGATCTTGTTAATTAACTCACCTCTCTGATTTTCTTTCCAATGTATTTACTTCTTGGAACACTGTCTTCTCGACATATACGGCTTCCAGCTATCACCACCGCAGTTCTTAAACCGAATTATTTTGTATTTGACAACCAAATTATTTTTAGTTTTGTAGGCATGCTTTTTTCTGCAATGTTCCGACCACTTTGGAGTGTCTTACTATTTCATTGCACAATAGTTCTAAACACCTGCATTTAAAAAGTTTTTGTTGTTTTGGCATGGTTAATTTCACAAAAAATAACCGGCACTGATAACGCTCCTTGAAATATTAAAACACTGTTGGAAAAATATGCATCCCACAAAATACTACCAACTCAAAACAATCGACATTCACTCTCACAGAACTGTACTTGACTGGTGGAAACCTCCCTAGACATGCATGCGGACTTGGGACAGTGCTGGACATTTCTTTTAAAACATGGTGTTGGCAGTAACTCAGCCACATTCCTTGCAGTGATGTGTATATATATATCTATCAGTACCTACAAAAGCGAGCTAGCTCTATATATATATATATATATATATATATATATATATATATATATATATATATATATATATATATATATATATATATATATATATAGAGCTAGCACGCTTTTGTAGGTACTGATAGATGCACGTCACGTGGGCAGGCGCGCTGCAGCGACATTTTTGTTTGAGGAGGGAGGGGGAGGGTAACAGACTCATGTATGTTGCGAATATGCACGTACCCCAAAAAAATCGGGGGTCCTCCCCCGGGAAACTTGAAATTTTAAGCTACAAAATGGTGCAATTTAGATGTTTTCGAACAGAAATATTGAGTATAAAGCAGCCATAATCAAAACGAAAAAAAAAAAAAAATTCAAATAAAGTTACAAATGTATAACATATACCCTAAAAAGTTGGCGGGGAAAACACATACATTGCCCCCCCCCCCCACACACACACACAAATGAATTAAAGGAGGGGACCAATCGCCCCTGTTGCCCCCGCTGCTCCGACGCCACTGCACGTGGCTACTTGTCCTCCTTTCTCCCGAAAACAAACATCAACCCCTTCCCTCCCTGAACTTTACACAACACCCTTCCTTCCGTCTGAGTCAAAAGAGGAATAGCAAACACTTCCAACAACTTGTTTTCTTTTGTCTCCCATCCCAATCAGTCGTTGTTATTTTCCCCACATAGAAGAATCCCTTTCAACTTACGAATTTTAAATAATTTTTCCAGTATTCTACCCCTCCCCCCTGAAATTTCTATGACGCAGCCAGCGTCATATACCCGCAACCCCCTTTGTAGGCACCATGGGTGATATGGGTATACTTGATTGTGACGTTCTATGAATTCTATCCAGCTAGAACCACTCTCTCACATTGAGCGAATTACGAACTAAATCCTTTCTGCCAAAGCTCTAAATAACGCTCGGCGTACATAAATAAATGCTAATGGTACTAACTTGATTGAAAATTGCGTGATCCTCATAGCCACACACACAGATATTATTCAACTCCGGATTTGTACTTTTAACACGAAACCCCAAACGGAATTATGTCAACTTCGAGTTGGCTATATTCCGGGTTATAAAGTGTACAGTTTCTAAACCGAAATTTATACCGGAATTACGTCAACCCGGAACAGACACAATTCTGGATTTAAACTACCCAGTTTTCAGCACATAAATCTTACCGGAATTAAGTCAACCGGAATTGACTCAATTCCGTATTTTCAACAACCTCTCTTGGAAACCATGAACAGGACCGGAATTAAGTCAACCAGGAATTGGTTCAATTCCGCATTTTGTACCCTCTCGTTTCTAGCATGAAAACTGTACCGGTATTAAGTCAACCGAAGTTGACTCAATTCCGGAGTCTTATGTTCCCCCAAAATGCGAAACGAAATTAATTCAACTCGGAATTGACTCAATTCCGGATTTTACATGTTGCTACACGTTTTGAAATTCCCCTGAATTATGTCAACCGGAATAAGGTCAACTTTGTTGACTCTATTCCGGGTACGTTTCAATACTGGCACTTTCTCAAGACGCGGATGTCAACGGGAATAAGTCAACTCCGAATATCTTGTATTAAAGTCCGAGTTTTATGGTACGCTATTTGGTGTTTACAAAAATTCTCCAACACGGAATTAAGTGAACATAAGATTTTTCATGTTGGCAATACATTTTAAAACTATCTGACTACTTCTGTGAGTTGTGCAAAAGGGCCTTAAATTTTGACGGAGCTGATTTTTCCCCTTTTTATATTGGGCGGTAATTGACTGTTTGTACACTGCTTACATTATTATTTATTCTGTATACCTAAAACAATATTTATAGGTTCACAACACATTCCACAATAAAAGCGCATACATAAATCTGTACTAAAATTTCTGAATACTACAACAAAATATATTATTAAATTGTACTTAGGTTACATGGTTGTTGTAAGAGAGGACTCGATATCGCATATATTACAGTTAATAAACAATACTATTACCAGATAGGGCGTGAGGAATGTTTGAACATTGAATGGTCTAATTTTCATGAATCGCGAGTCTGAGGCCCGTATCTACAAGCAGCTAGCTGATCTCCGTGGCACAGTTTGTTCGCGCTTCAGTTGCGGCGCGAAAGGATCTGGGTTCGAATCGGGATGTTATTCAGGTTAAATTGTTTCGATAGGAAACTATTAAGCGTGACCATTTCTAAGAACTTTCTGAAGAACTTTCAACAGTTTATTATTTAGCAGCTACTCCACCTTTTGCTTCTTACTGTCGTTTTTCGAAAGACTGCCGGGCGTAAATGCTTCCAGTGTCGTGACGAGGCTTGCGAAACTTTGTTTGCAGATATTCACCTGAGGCTTGTCAATCAACCACAACCTATAAACATATTTCAGAAGCTTGCTAGCTGATTGCGCTTTAACTGTCAAACGGTTTGTAAATAGGACGACATAGCACCATTTTATACCTGTCATTAATGCAACTGAATATGCACTTTTTCGCTTCTGTTGTGCATGCGCAGACCCCCCCCCCCCCCCCCAAAAAAAATTAACAAGATGGTTGTAAAAAAGTATTTTTGTAAAATTTTTCTGCTCATATGAAGTTGCAAGCCTTCAGGATTTCGTAAGTAAATTTTACATTTAACGCTAATAATTAAATTATCAAGAAATTGCGTCAGTAAGAAAATGTACGCCGTTTTAAAAGACAAGTGTGTAGAGGAGGTGTCCTGGAAAAAATTACAACGTTTTTACAGGATATGTTTTTTTAGTCATGAATTAAACCATGTGATTTTTAAAATCGGTGATTAAAATGAATATAATTAAAAGTGGACTTTTTCAATACAGTACTTTTTTAAAATTAATAATATGGATTACTGCACAAAAATTGATTGTTACAACGATATGAATAAAAAGGAATACTTAGTTTCATTTTTAATCTATTTATGATGATGAATACCCGGGGTTTAGTATATGAAGAACATTTCCTGTTTTTTTTAATGGAAAGCAGAATTATTGTTTATTAGGTATGTGCATACATACACACACGCATAGCCTACATAAGATTTTCTTTACTTTCCTTGTCTAGAAATGTCCTAATCAAATCCCATTAGTAATTTTTTAATTTCGAATTTTAAAAATGCCCGGAAAATCGCCCCGGGTCCGGTAGTCGCGAATCCGACGAGCCCTCGATTCGTTACTCGCTATCCCTCAATTCAGTACTGCTGCAAAAGTGTGTAATCTCGGCAAGATAAGTATTACGTACTTTTTAAATAAAACATAGACTGTAATTTACGATCATAAACTCTTTTAAAAATAACATCAATTTTTTTCCCCACCGAAATAATATGATTGTAATCAAAACTATCTTATTTTAATGAAAAAATATAGGTTTGATTTTTTAAAATTCAGATTGTTATACACTTTCTATGCAATTTTTTTCACACTTTGAGGTAGCTACGCATTTTATAACCCAAATTATATCTTTAATTGAACTAGCTGTCCCGTTGCGGTTTCGCAGGTGTGTACTACAAAAAAGAGTAATTATTTTTCTTAACTACGTATTAATTGATGGTGTTACTATATTCTCTGTATATCTTTAAAATATGTAGCTAGCTGTTAAATAATACAGCAAACCCTTACAGCTTTATCTAGTCCACTTCGCTGAGTGTACATTAATTGCTGAACCTCTTTGTTTTAGTTAATCTTTATTTCTATATGATGATCAATAACTGTCTTTTGTAGAGCAAAAAAAATATTGTTACAAGTTTAGCAAAATTGTGGGCAATTCTCTCAGCTCCTTCGGATAGAGGTCTTATAATTAGAAATAAAAGAGGTGAATTAAGTTATTGATGTACTGGCTCACAAAGCTTACAAAAATACACAAAGCAGTAATAAACTATAGCTTTCACAACATGCACACAATTACCACTGTGCCACGGAAACGCCAATCAACTTTGACAATTAAAGCACAAGAATATTTACGATTAAATACAAATCACAATAAATGTTCATTCATATATCCAATCAACAGTCTCTCAAATAGTGACAATGCACAGCCATATCAGTCCGAAGTAGTGATGGCTCACCATGTGCTGCGCAGCACCTTGAGTGCACTACTGTCCTAACTCCCGAGGTTAGAGGTCTGACTGCCATCGCACACCTCCCCACTGCCCATCGACCCACAGCACCATTCCTCCTGTCCCGCCCAACACTGCTCCGAAGGTATGAGCCTGCAGCCTCACAGTAAACTCTGATGTCACCAAGATGTCTTCACCAGTCTTTCTTGACAAGCACAACACCCTCCACCAGCGCGACAAATAGCGAACTCTCCCCAAATCTGTCGATTCGGCGCTTATATACTCGGACGAAACTCTGGGGTTTAACCGCATTACAGGGGTCTAAAAATTGACATTTCATCATGAATCGGACGTGACTTGAGTCTCGTACGCCGATCCCTATGATTAGTGACATGCAAAATTCGCGTTATTTTTTGACAGCTAACTAGACTCCAAGTTACTATAGGCTCGTTCGAAGTCTCACGCTGGCCGATACTGTCGTGACTTTCCTCGGAGAATGCTTACATGGTAGAGAGGCCAGTCTCTGTAAAGACGTACCACGCATAAATGACGACACATAAAAATTTGTGGCCAATTGAATCGCAGATTATGCTCTGTAATGTATAGGAAAGTTAAGTTTAGTCTGCTACCGAATGATAACGCGAATTGTGCATGACTCTACCTATGATGTATCTCGTCGGGATTCCCACTATGAGACAGCCCGGCTTGTGAGACATGGGCCAGCCATCAAGGTGTTTCGACACAGGCCCCAGCAAGCCCGCCCTCAGAATTACAGCATGTAACACTGCCACCTTCTTAAGTCTGTTCGTCCCGAACAGACACAACAGCCTCAGGTCCATCGTAGAGGACTAATCTGTCGATGTGTACAACTTTACATCCTCTCGCCCGAAAGCCTCGACGAACAATCCGAAACACCACATCATTGACCTTCTTCACTATTTCATAAGGGCCTGCCCAATTCTTCTGCAGCTTGGGACAATACCCCTTCTTTCTCTGAGGGTTGTACAACCACACCAGTTTTCCTTCTTGGAAAGTTTCATCTGGTGCATTCCTATTGTAGCGAGTCTTCATCCTGTAGGTGTTGATCCTAAGGTGTCGCCAGGAAAAGTTGTGAGTGTGAACCAACTTGTGATGTAACTCGCTGGCATACACTAGGGATGCAATCTGGTCGTCCGAACATCAGGTCGCTCGGGAGATGGAGCTCTCTTCCAAACAGCATCCTTGATGGTGTTACCTTAGTTGTTTCATGAACAGCAAAGCGGCATGCTAGAAGAAACAGTGGTACTTTGGAGTCCCAATTCTTTTGATTATCGGATACAAAGACGGATAGGTACTGCTCCAGGGTGCGATTGAGGCGTTCGACCATTCCATCAGACTGTGGATGTAGCGGAGTGGTTCGGGTCTTCTTTATACCCATTATCTTCATCACTTCTTGGAAAAGGGCCGCTTCGAAATTCCGTCCTTGGTCCGAGTGAAGCTCCAATGGCACCCCAAATCTTGAGAACACATGTTCGACCAGAGCATCAGCCACCATGCTGGCTTCTTGATTCGGTATGGGAAGAACCTCTGGCCATTTGGTGAAGTAGTCCTGCACCACCAACAAGTACCGATGGTTTCTCTCGGTTATTGGAAAGGTACCCAAGATGTTGACCGCCATTCTCTCGAATGGGGCACTGACATTGTACTTCTGGAGATGACCTTGGCCTCTGACCCTCGGACCTTTCTTTGAGGGACAGTCGTGACACGTTCGGCACCATCTGTCGAAATCTTCACGGCAATGAAGCCAGTGAAACCTCTCTCGAACCTTGTTGAGTGTCTTATTAATGCCAAAATGACCACCTGACACTGGATTATGGAGCTCCTTCAGTACCTCTGGGATCTTGTTCTCTGGGAGGACCAACTGTAGGTGTTCATGTCTGCCATCTGTACTCTCCCAGTTCCGGTAGAGGACACCATTCTTCAGAACAAGTGAATTCCACTAATCCACTATGCCCAATATGCCTTAGTTGTAGCACTCTTTTCAGATAGCTCCTGCCATTCTGGCCAGTGGTCCTGCTCTTTCCAATCCATCATTGGGCACAAGACCGGGTCGTTTCTTTGTTCTTCTCTTATCTTGTCGTCAGTCCAGGAGAACTTCCCATCGGCTGTTGATGCCTGAAGCCTTGTTGTTCTAACATAGAGCACTCCTCCGCTTTTCTCCTCTTGTCGTTCACAATGGTGACAATTAGGGTCACAAGGCCTGCGAGATAATTCATCTGCATTATTATGGGAACGACCAGCACGATGTTGTATATCAAAGTTGTATTCTTGAAGGTGTTGTATCCATCGTGCTATATGTCCTTCGGGATTCTTATAGTTCAGTAGCCAGCATAGAGCAGCATGATCTGTTTTCAAAGTAAAGTGTCTGCCATATAAGTTATTGGTGGAAATGTGATATGGAATTCACCATTGCCAAGAGCTCCCTGCGAGTGACACAATAATTTCTCTCTGGTTTCTACAGCACTTTGCAGAAATATTCTAGCGGTGCCTCTACTCCACCTTGAACATTTGATAGCACAGCACCGATGCCTACAACACTCGCATCTGTGTCCAAAACAAATTCACCTTTACTATCTCGGAAGCCCAAAACTGGAGGGGACATTAACACTCCTTTTAATTTTCTGAAAGAGGCTTAACATTCAAGGGTCCACAAATAATTTATTTTGGCTTCAGTATGTTCATGTAGAGGCTTGGCAACTATAGAAAATCCATGTACAAACCACCGATAATAAGCACAGAGTCCAAGAAAGCTTCTCAACTATGTCCTGTCTGTTGGTTGTGGCCAATCTTATATTGCCCTGGTTTTTGTCTGGGTCAGTCTGGATTCCGTCAGCTGATACTACATGCCCTAGGAAACTAAATTTCTTTTGGAACAGGTGGCACTTCTTAGGAACCAGCTTTAGATTTGCTGCAGCCACTTTCTGGAACACAGAATCTAATCTGGTAAGATGTTCTTCAAATGTTTTGCCTGTGACCACGATGTCATCCAAATAAACTTGGCAAATATCTAGAGGTAGAATCTTTTCCATTAGTCGTTCGAAGGTAGCAGGGGCATTGCATATCTCAAATGGCGTGACTTTAAACTGCCAAGTTCCTTTCCCTTGCACAGAGAAGGCTGTATTCTCCCTGTCCTCTCGCGCCACCTCACATTGCCAGTAGCCACTCTTCATGTCAATTGTAGAGAACCATTATGACCCTGTCAGGCTGTACAGTATGTCATCAATTTGGGGGAGGGGGCAGCAGTCCTTTTTGGTCACATCATTCAGCCGGCGTTATTCCACGCAAAATCTTGTGGACCCATATTTCTTCTTAACTAGCACAACAGGTGACGTCCAAGGGTTGACCGATTGCTCGATCACATCCAAGTCCTTCATTTCCTTCAAGATTCCATCCACAGTTTCCTGTGTAGCCGGATGCAGTCGCCTTGGGGGTTGCTTGATTGGCCTAGCTTTTCCTGTATCAACGTGGTGTTGTGCAGCAGATGTTCTGCCAAGATCAAGTGGCCTATATGAGAAAGTTTTCTCGTTTTTCATCAGAAGTTCTGCCACAGCCTTTTCTTGTCTACAGTTTAGGTTTTCTCTGGTTCTAGTCAGTGGTTCCTTGAGTGGTTCTGGCATAGTCCCATCAAGGTCGCCTGACATGATGACTTCTTTGTCGGTTGTAGTTATTTGGGAGACTTGTTTGCATACACCTATTATGGCCCCCTCCTCAAGCTGGATGTTAAGTCGACCATTCGTCCAGGTAAATGTCCAGAACTCGGCGAAACCAATGTTCTTGCTACCACTGACTCATCAGGTAAGCTGCTTCCACTTCCCATACATTCGACCAGAGCTACACGCCGCAAAAAATTGCTTCGACACCGTGTGAAGATGACAAAACTGGCGCTGGCGAAACAGTTGTCTCACAACAGACCACTTGGCCGCTGGTTGGCAAGGATAGATCGCTTCGTGGCATTATTGCCAGTTCTCAGTTACTAACCCTTAGTACTCACCGACCGATTATCTATATACCACTCTAACTTGCAAATAGTCTAACTTTCTACAAAGCATGTGGCTGCTTATATTGACCCTCAACACCACCCAAAGAGGAAGTAAGATTATTCCGAATGGAATAATTTCACTACCGGTACGAAATTATTTTCACTCAAGAATCACCAAACTAATTCCATTACGAGATTTTTAGGAATCTCGCAATGGAATTATTTCACAACAGCTCAAGAATTGGGCCCCAGGTATCCTAGACCATACATGAATGAGTTACAAATGGTTTCTGAAATTATGCATAATTTTACGAAACATAAATATTTACTGAATTTTGGCTAACACTCTACTTAAACAGCATAATTACAAACCAGTGGCTCTTACCGTTTTTTACTTGATGCAGGCGGGGATGGTGGTTAGGTATTAAATTCCACCGGATAGCACCAGCAAAGTAATGCCGGGTAGCGCCAGCCCGTTATTAGTGAACGGACACTCAGAGAAAGAGACTCTATTTTACAGGGTCATGCGGCCGACGGCTGTGACATGGCAATAACACTCCCCACTCGTCGTCGTGGATACTTAGGCTACGCAAGGAAATCTTTTGGCGTTCCCCACGCCCGGTAATTGAGGGTTGAAGGGTCCTGCGCCCTGAAGGCCGTGAAGCTAAGCGGGCCCGGTCCTAGGCCCGACTGGTGGGCTATGCTGTTTGAAAAACAGCATGTGGGTGACTGAGAAATCACGTTAAGTCCCTGGACGGTTGAGTTGCAGGGGTCCAGGGGCACCTCAGGGCCAATGAAAATAAAATTAATGGTTCCGAGATTTAAAACTTAAGCTATTGGTACGCTAGTGATTATACGAAGTCTTGAAGGGCTCGGAG
Organism: Medauroidea extradentata; assembly: GCA_003012365.1. NCBI lineage: Eukaryota > Metazoa > Arthropoda > Insecta > Phasmatodea > Phasmatidae > Medauroidea > Medauroidea extradentata. The sequence goes on from PNEQ01014522.1 coordinate 11,033, forward strand.
TGACTTGTGTCCGACTACCTCGTTCCACCGCTTAACGCCAACTGGCGATTTCTTCCCACGCCGGTGACCTCGTTCGGCCGAGTGTGGGAAGCAACCCCCGAAACCAAATTACACTACAAAACACAAGGGCGAATTAAAAACTACACAGATTTTGTCTGGGACGGTCGTTTTTATTATCTGCCTTAGTTAATAGGCTGCTTAACTTACCTCGAGGTTAACAGCCTTGAGGCTCAACCTCTAATAGCATTGTTACAGCCGGAAAGTGATTCCGGACTGTACCTACAGTGTCTTCAATCGACTCCAGAAACGACAGCGACTAGGAGAATATGACCGTCAGGCGAGCTGCTTACGACCTAGCTCTACTGTGTAACAGGCTTCAACAGTGGCACCAAGCAACATAAGATGATTTCACCCAATTGTCAGTCTGCCAAGTCATTGACTCAAAACGCAATCATATTGTTAAGTTCATATTTTATTGAAAAATTTTGCTCTCCAATCAATGTAGATAAGATAAACATGGTATATTTGTCATTCGATAAATCATGTTTACTTTATTCAAAATTCATGTACATTTCATTGGCTCTTATGGCAGAAAAAATGTTTATGATTAACAGTGATTATGTGTATTCTTCGTTCAACAAGGGCTCAAATACGATGACTTTAAGCGTTTGTCTGCGCAGCATATGGCATAGTCCCTCCCTGATGTATTCAAATATATTTTATCCCTTGTAGTGTTTGTAGAAAATGAGAACAATTATAAAGTTTTGTATACTGTTTATAGTGCAATATTCCATAAAAGCTTTACTTTCATGTGAGGTTGAATTTCTCAAATTGTCTATTAAATTCGCCATATTTTCCCTACAAAAACATCTACTCGTTCGATTCACATAATGTCACGAACATATTTGAAACCTTTTCATTTATGACTTTTCTGGCTTCAAGATTTGTTTTAAATGGCTGTAATGTTGCGTAACGTAAAGATTTACCACGAGACTCAACTTTCTGACGATTACGAATACAGTCTACAGCGGGCGCGCCTATGGTGACTTCGTACTACCAACATAAGAGCTTTGCAACCAAACGTAAGGACAAAACACCCTGAAAACCAGTTCACAAAAGCTTCTACTAAGAAAAGAAGGGAGAGGAATGTGGCGGGACGCACATTAAATCATAGTATACAAATACTGTTTTAACAAATATAGTGACGAGTCATTTAAAACGTGAAATATTAAAATTGAAAAAGTATGCATTAAAAAGCATTGCAAATCTATAAGAGGTGTATGTGACGATTTTTAAGTACGTTAGATAATAAATGCTATTTTCGAAAATAAATTTCTCCAAAACTAAGGTATGTTGCCATAAGTGACTAA
>PNEQ01014523.1:0-12376 GCA_003012365.1 Medauroidea extradentata
CACCACCACCACCAGCGCCACCTACACCACCAGCGCCACCTACACCACCACCGCCACCTATACAACCACCATCACCACTGCCACCTACATCACCACCACTGCCACCAGTGCTGTTATATGTGTAAGAGCACTTGTCTTACCATACATACTTTTGTTTTAAATTTTATTTTCTCTATGTTTAGTAATTTGACAATTACTAATTTTTCTCTGTAAGAAACGTAGATGTACTTTGTATTTTTTTTTTCGAAACAATACTAATTAGAAAAATTGTAGTGTATGTATAACACACGGCAAATTGTAAACCGGCCTAGTGCTGAACTTTGTACGTGTCTAAATAAATATATATAAAAAAAAAACCTACATCACCACCACTGCCACCTATATCACCACCTATGCCACCACCACTGCCACCTACACCGCCACCTATACCACTACCGCCACCTACTCCACAATTATTTCACAGTTTAATTAATTGAACATCCTGTTCTAACTTCAACATGAACTAACTAATCTATATTATCAATTAGATCGGGGAAGGAATGTAATGAAAGAGAGGAATATGATGGTTTTGGTGAGGTGGGAAGGGGGTGGTGGATGTGGTGTAGGGGAAGGAGGAACCTAAGAAGGGAACAGATTGTTAGTTTTATCCACGAAAGTAAACAATAAAGTTAAAAAAAAATATTGTTTTTTTTGTGAATACTGTTTCCTTATTCTAAAAATGTACCGTAAACTGAGGTTGACAGGACACATGGAATGACTGATACACGTTATTACTAATTTTATTTATCATAATCATCAAGAGTGGATAAATATTAATAAAATGCCATGTGGCTATTCATAAATAGGAATTTATTTGAAGGATATTTCTTATTCAGGACTACCACACTGTATAAGAGGAAAATATCTCTTTGTAATGTCCCAAAGTCACTGAACATGTCCAAATTACCCTTGCTTATGGTAATACTTTTATAATTTACACATTTAGTTTAAAACTAAACTTTTATTAGCAATGTAACCAACCATCAGAAATTTCCAAAAATAAAAATATTGCCAGTGAAATTCTGGTTGAAGTACTAACTTTTGGCAGTGACATTGTTCTAAGGTTTTCAAAATTAATTATTGAAGTGCATTTGAATACACAATATTTTTATTTTTCTGCCTGATGCTTGTATGAATAAATCAGAACATGTACATAATTCGTAAAATTATGTACTACTTCAATTTTCAAAATAAACTAAAAAAATATAATTATTCCACAAAATAGAAACATTAAAAAATTCTTCTTTATTTTTCAATTTTGATAAAAAAAACTTTTTGGCACTACATATTTTATATAATGTATAACATTAATACTGATAGTAATAGAAAAATGTAATACAAACACTTATTTACCATAATTAATACAATTTTCTGAAACAAATTTATTTTAAAATTCTAAATGGTGCAAAATGATGTTAAGGGTTGGGTCTACCACAATTTTCATCACCATCTTTTTATATTTTTTATTTGTACCAGATATTTTTTTCTTATTTTAGACACAAAATGTGACTAAATTTTGCTCTTATGAAATTTTTTTCTCTCTTATAATTTTCGTGTAATGGTTTGTAAAGTCATATTTTTCATGTTTCCGTTTTAAAGACTACAATAAAACCAACTGATATACCAAACTCCAAAAAAATTGCAGTGTATAAAGACATTGTAGGCTACAATGTCATCCAAAAAAAAATAATAAAGAATAAAATTTATTTGTATTTTTAAAAAAATTATTGAATTTTCAACATTTTTATTTTCAGTTTCAGTATTGTGATATTTTTGAGTTTCGTATATCAGTTGGTTTTAGTGTAGTCCTTAAAACGGAAACATGCAAAATATGAATTTAAAAGCCATTACGCGAACACTATGAGAGATAAAAAAATTTCATAATAGTCAAATTTAGTCACATTTTGTGTCTAAAATAAGAAAAAAAAAATATCTGGTACAAAAAAAAAAATAAAAAAATTGGTTGTGAAAACTGCGGTAGACCGCGCCCTTAAAGAGTCAAACAACCAATTTAGGAAGAATTTAAATTATAAATTTTTTCTCAAAATTTATTTGGTAGCCTATTCAGCCCTATTGGCTCGTTTTGCTTGCCATCCTTTCACTCGTAAGTAGTTATTTTTTTGGTTAAACATTCATGGGCGCATACACAACAACTCATCACAATTTCATCGTAATCAGATGAATGATATAGGAATACACACATTACAGGCAGACAAACACACACAGAACCTGTTGGTTACATAATTTATATCTTACAAAGTTTAAGTTTCAAACAATTTACATGAAAATACACATACTATATCACTACATAAATTTTTCCATGTATTCTAGACTAACCAACAGTAATAACCTTTTGACATATGAGTTATTTTTTTGTTTACCATCATACAGATTAAGTTTATTGTTAACAAATTATATGTACTGTAGTTTGACATAATGTACAATGAGTAGTTACCAAACCCAGTGTTTATCATACATGATTTTGATAAGTAATAATTGAACATTGATTGCAGAAAATTAATACAATTTTAGTATTTAAAAAAAGTGAATGTAACAAATATCCACAACTTTTTTTTAAATTCCTATCACATCTTACTTGAATCTCACTATATTCTTCAGTAACTGTATATTAATATATGTTTTTTGTATGGATAAAAAAAAATTCCTACAAGAAAATAATACTAAAACATATTGTTTTCGCCACACAATACCAAATAAACCTCATTCTGTAATTGGTTGGCAATTCTGTTGGAAAAATCTTAAAAATTAAAATCATTAGTAAAAAAAAATTCAAGTTTCCAGACTTCCATTTTTCAAGTAACAAGGGAAATAGAATCTGATTTATAATCAACACTAAGACGACAAAAAATAAAAAGTAAACATACCACAACATTCACTTTATGATGAGGCTCACTGAGCAGCAAATTCTGCAAATTACAAGCAGCATTATAAGTTATTGCAGCTTCAAGCAAAAATTCTGACGGAAGATGACGCATAGCCTCCTTCATGTGGTACTGTGTTATTTGTACACATTCCTGGACAGTATCAATGTTGACATTCCTGTAGGGGGAAAAAGTATTAGTATTAGAAAGCAAGCTCCAATATCACAAACAGACAAATATTATCACTGAACACTTCAAAGCTGGCTGGTCAAATTACATGTGATTACAGCAAAATTAGCTGCAATGATATTTTGCAATTTATCATTTCATATTCCACTATTTAAACCTTTAGCTGTGTTCTTAAAAACATTCACTAATTAAGATCTTCTGCGAGACAGAATATTTCCTTGCAAATTGGTATAGTTTGTGGGTATAGTCTTAAATTCAGCTATCCCAAAACACTTCAACAAGAATATCCTACAGAAAGGTAAGGACACCGATATCTTGCATACAGAGTTGGTTTAGTTTTGGCACTCTTTCAGAGATAGAAAATAGGGGAGATTGGTGAACAATATAAGATGTAGCTGAGGATGACACTAGTGACGTGGTGGCCAAAGAGTTGTAAGGTGTTGCGAGCACTTACACATTACAGTGATTTGTTATTTTACAACCATATTGATTTTTATATAACAGTCTCCATAATTTTAATGACACGAGTTAATGTATGGAGCTGATTGCAACTCATATTGCTATTATGCCCAAGAAATACATGAATGTAACAGAACACAAACTTACTAATGTATTACAAATCAATTTACTACAGTCAGTAGCATAAGATTGGTCAGAAATAAAATACAAATGTAGAGGATCAAAGATGTTAATTTTTATGTTACTATGTACATTGTTATCTACTTTTCTCATAACTAGCAAGCTCATTTGTAGCAATCACTTCACACCCTAAAGTAGGCTAGCAAGCAATAAAATACTATTGTAATTCATAACACAAATTTAATTACAGTATTATTTCACTGTTATACACATGTTTTAACATTCTCTATTACTTTCAAAATACAACTGAAACAATGTTTTAAGCTATTGTCTAAACTTAAATATTATTTTAAAAATATGCATTTACAGATCCACTGACCTACACCACTGAAACTCTTCTCCCCTTAAAAAATGCAACACTTCCGATACTCAACTACGGTAGATGTCGTAGAAAAGCATGACAGTTTACATTTCATATCCAACACGCTGGGTGACACATTAAGAAACTTAAAGCACACTTTCAAATATCATGGAGATTTAAGGGTGCAGTCTACAGCAATTTTCATCACAATGTTTTTATTTTTATATTTGAACCAGACATTTTTTTTCTTGTTTTAGACACAAAATATGACTTAATTTTGGTCTTATAAAAATATTTTATCTAGCATAGTTTTTGTGTAATGGCTGGTTAAAGCCAAAATTTGCATGTTTCCCTTTTAAGGATGACACAAAAATTAACTCGCTCACCAAACTAAAAAAAAATCACAGTAAATAACAATGTTTTAGGCTACAAGTCCAGTTTTGTTAAACCACAAAATAAAATAATAGTGTATTTTTAAAAAAATACTGAATTTTTAAAATTTGTATTTTCAATTTCAACATTTTTATTTAAATACAAAAAGTTTTTATTCTTTGCTTTTACGTATGTGAAATTATACCCTGCGACGTCTTTATCCACTGTGAATTTTTTCAGTTTGGTATGTCAGTTGGTTTTAGTTTAGTCCTCAAAATGGCAAAATTTGACTAACAAGCCATTAGGCGAAAACTATGATACAGAAAAAATTTCATAAGAACAAAAATCAGTCACATTTTGTGTCTAAAATAAGAAAAAAAATCTGGTACAAATTAAACAATTAAAAAAAAACTGAGATGAAAATTGCTGCAGATCGCACCCTTAATCCAGTACTCCTAAAACCATTTAGACCGATTCAGAAGTTTCCATAAGTTCTGTTTTGAACAACCAAATGTGATATCCTAAAAACCCTAAATATTACCCAAAACTTATAAACTCCAAAAAAATTTGGAAAAGAAATACAGTATGACCATTATCGTCGAAAATAAACAAATACAACTAGTCACAACTGTAAAACAGACTTACAAAGAGCAATGAGATTAAAACACAGGAAGGAATAGTGAAACATTTCTTTAACAGGAATTCTGATATTTGTCAATACTATAGAGATCCCTACTGGACTAACAACAGAGAGGAGTGTGGAGGAAAAAAATCCTAGCAGAATGAGATGAAACAATTGGAAAAAATTGATGATATAGTCCGTCTCATGTAAGAAATCCATTTTTTTGACAGTTGGGTTGCCAGTGCTTTTTATGGCTGTTGCCATGGAATAAGCAATGTTTTCTTCTCTCCTAAATGATTATTGAACTAACACACTCAGCTGGTTCTCAAACTGTACAGTACATTTAAAAAAAAGTATTTTTTCTTTAGAAATTTGTATACATGAGTGTCTCCAGAATTGTCAAAAAATAGAATTCCTATATGAGACAGATTAAAGTACTTATTAGCATAAATTTTCTCTTGTTTATATATTTGGCATACTACTGCTTCTGTTTTAATTAGGTTTGTTTGTTACAATGAAAAACTGATTCGCTGTGGTAAAAAAAAAGTTTTATGACACACTGTTATATTCATAGGATAAAACTTAAATTATGAAATAAAATTAAGTGTGCTGTTATCTTTTGGCTTGAGGTGAAAACACCAACAGTGTTCTCGCAGAATAGAACCGGCTGTCTGGTATTGGTTAATTGTGTATTTAGCTTTCTTACAGTATGTACAAATGCAAACAACACCTAAAAAAAATACCATACTTACCACTAATTTGTAAACATAATTATTTTAATATTATGTGACAGAGTACAAGGGCGGAAATGATCTAGCATGAATTGCCTGGTCTCACACTTCACTATTTCTGCACCTCTCTGGCCATTTCAAGTCTCAATGCATTCCAACATCCTCTGCCTCATACTAGCCCCGGAAAATAAAATAAATGACAAAAGAAAGATTAAAGTTGTAGCTTGGCTTGTTCCCGAGTTTTTTTCAGACTGGTGCCAATAACTAATATTTTTTAACCAAAAGTTTTGAAAAAAATTTGAGTCAATGTGCAATCACACGATGCACAATACTGTGGACGCGTTTTTTAAAATAATGTACCATTCGCTAGCAAACAAATAGTTTCCTTCATTTTTTCATATTTTCATGATGAAAAATGTGGTACTTTGGATGATGAAATCTAAAAAACAGTTCAGTATAATTCTACAAAAAAATTCAGCTACAAATTATAACATATAAGTGTCAAAACTGTGCAGCAAAATTTTGATACGATCGAAATCACTGCAAAACTCAGTAACAAGGCCTTAATACATTTTATTACTGCAGTTTGTTAGAACAGAAAGCGTGAGAGACAGTTCTTTAATTTTTTGTCTCGTATATGAAGAGGGAAAAAAACTTGCACAGCAGTGTCAGAATGCCTTTACGGTGCATGCTGGTTTTCAGTTTTGTTTTAGAGAAAAACCATACATTAAGTAATTTCTTGTTAAAATACCAAGTATCCTAATTTTGTGTTACATGGTGGACATGATGAGCCAGGCAACAAAAAATGCCTTTGAAGCATTCAAACATTTAGAGCAATACAAGCTGATACTTTCAAGTGGATTGTAATACAGGACTTTCAGGACAAACACAACAGTCTAAATGTTAATGCCTGCAGAAAGCTGAATAGATTCTTACACGTACAAATATGGAGGCAAAATAATAAAATATGACAGCATTTAACTAGAGATAAGCCAGCCTTAGTTATAGAAATTTAGAGCCTCTGACTTCAGTTTTTAATCCTGGCATAGAGCTGAGCTAAGCCCAGCTTCAGAAAAATAAAGTCACGCCATTAAAAGCCAGTCATAAAAATTCACATTGAGTCAATTTCAGCCAAAGTTTATGCTGCTCAATTTTTCAATGACGCTTTGAAATAAATTAAAAATAAGCAGCATGCTCATTATAAATTGGCCAAATACAGAACCAACAGATTAAAAATACTAGAAAGGACTTTAAAATAAAATCTGTTTCACTATAACAGAGTATTATTTATTGTTTTGGTTACATGGTGATACAGCAACAAAATAATGGAGTAATACAGTAAACGCGTTCCTCCAATTTTGGCTTAGGTCCACCTACATTTTATTTATTTTTAGTTAATTGCTGCTATTAGCTTACATGCAATTAATTTTTTGTTAGTTAACCACATTTCGACTACGGACAAGTGGTTTGTGCCTCTGTATGAAGGCTAGTTTAGTAGTTAAATGCTATTGTTAAATGTAAGTTTTACATTGTCGCGAGCTGCAACTCTCTTGTGAGAAGTTTAAGAAGATACATCGCCTGGAGAACTAAGGGACCTCTGTGTGCAATGTATGGCTTGTGTTACCCTTTGTGACGCCACTGCAGCCATCTGCATGCCGCAATTATCATGTGATATGGCAGCTGTCGGATTAATGGGAAATCAATGTGCACTGTGCGGCTCGTGTTACCCTTTTGCAATGTGAATCAGCGGCCACCTGCATGCCTATCTCAGGTTTCGTAAAGACTAGGATAACAGCAGATATCTAAGGATATATTTTCCTGTGTACTCTCTTCTGCTAAATGGTGTTTTACCCTTATGTAATGTGCTTCTAGGAACCCCGAGATTAAGACTTGCCGTGAGATTTCAGGACTTTTGATTAAGAGTATAAAAGAGAGCTGTGCCAAGGACGAGTTTTCGCCTAAAGGCACCTGGTGTGAGTTGTGGAGATAATGACAAGTTGCGAGTAGGATTCAAGAGCGTTCAGCGAGACTCTTTGTGGCAAGGACTCATATGACGGAGTTACAGGACTTTAAGATAACCATCTGTGTTTCCTAGTTAGGACACCATTTGTAAGTGGTCAAAGAGACATTTCATGTACAGAGAACTTTTATAGTGAACTGAGATTGTATTATTTAGATTTTATAATCTTTATGTATATAGTAGTTATTAGTTTTGTTTGCTGTCAACTAGTAACATACTGGTGACTTTTACAGATCTATCTATTAAACAGTTATTAATTATTAGCGACATACAGACATTTTTGGTGTAAACAGTTGTAAATAAATTAGGTTTCTTTTATTTATTTTCTTTTATGTAATCAAAGACATCCATCTCTCAGTGTACCGCACCCCAACTCACAACGATATTAATTCCCTGAAATTCATTATTCTAAAAAAAAACTTAGGTATCCGAGATTGTCATGGCAACATAGTTTTCATATATATTTTAGCTTCAGGGAAAGTAATCTTAGCTAATACTTTTATGTATTTAAATAGTGGTAGCATTGGTAAGTAGAGGAAGATGGTACAGTAAGTCTTCGGTTTACATTGGGGTTACATTTCTGAAAACCGCTACCTAAATAGAAACGATGCAAAATGAGTCAAGCCTGCCGCCCACGGCCTACAGTCGGCAGGAAGCACGCGCATACAGACCTGCGGCATGCTATATTATCACCTTTTCTTTCATTTTGTAATTGCCAGCTGCGTTTGCCGCCACTAAAACAGTCACACGTTCCTTTGCAGCTTTGAAACCAAGTACAGTTCTTTCTTCTTTGGTGATATAGGTTCTCGCCGGCAACAATTTCCAGAAAAGTTCTGTTTCATCTGCATTGAAAACTTGCTTGGGCATGCAGGCACCTTCTTCAACAATCTTCAAGTTCCTGAATAAATTCCTTTGCTGCACTGGTGTCATAACTTGCTGCTTCGGCTGTCCTTTTTTATCTTGTGTAAACTATACCTGGCCTTAAATAGCTGAAACCATCCGCGGCTGGCAGTAAACACTTCATCCTTTACGGTCGAAATGCCTTCAACATTTTTTATTACCTTACTGTACAAAGATATGGCTTAGTTTTGAATCAGTGCTAAATTTACAGGACAATTGTGCAGGTTCTGTGTTTCGATCCACACGGAAAGCATTCTACATTGCATTATGACAAGAATAATTAGGTTTTGCAACACTGATAGACAACATGTTAAGCAAGCTCCTGTTAATCGTTTGCTCGAATCGTACGAACTGTGGTAGGCGGTAGTTCTTGACGTCAACTGCCCTCTCGCCTGAATCAAAACATTGCAAAACTTCCATTTTCGTGGCTAATGAGACAGGTGTTCTGTTGTTATGTTTGAAATAATAAACTTTGAAGATAAACTCTGCTGTTTCGAAGACACTTCGTAAAGTACAAATCATTAATTGTAGTGAGCTGATACTGTACTGAAACAGCTTAAAGTACAGTAATGTAAATTGAAACAGTAGCGCGTGTATAACTATGCTCAACACAATGTTATCACAGTGACTGAATCAGGGCCAAGAGCTATTTAGAGAGGGGAACAGGAACCTTCTGTGTCGTGACGAGGAGATAAGGCTTCGTCGCGCTAGTAACGTGGGCAGGCGAGTAGTATTGCATAACTGCGTGGAGGGCAAGAAGCATCTGTCGCAACCTGATAGGACGACACGTGTGTAGATTATGTTATGTAGCACAAAATATATGACGATATATGTTCAGCGTTTTAGTAAAAACAAAAAGCACAGGAATCTTAAACGGCGTTATTCTAAATCAGTGACTACTTAAATTTAAACATAGGTACTCGAACATCAGCAACGTTAATCCAAACCGTCAATTGGTATGACGTAAATCGAGGACTTACTATATTGCCAAATGAACAAGTTCCTCCTTTCCCAGAAGCAATAAAAATAACTCATTTGTGTTATAACATTGAAAGCTGGTTCGCTGCGAGGGAAACATGTCAGAAAAACAGAGAGACAGAATATAATCTGATTGGCCGACATGATGGCCAAATCAGGAGAAGGCATCTCAAAAATATTAAATTTAATGTAGTATTTTTTTCTATGTTAAAATTCTATTATGTGCAAATTTCTAATGGTCGCCAACTTCATTTGTCTTGTAGGCATTTACATTATTCGGTTTTAAAACATAAATACATTATCAGGACTCAAAAGTAATTCCTTTGGAAGTTGCTGAAGTTCACCAAGCAAGGTGGGAAGGGAAAGCATGGCTTGTGGTACGAAGCCGTTGAAACTGTGGACTGATATGTGCAGGACGTATTGTTGAGACAGGCAAAGGTCATTAGGTTGCATTTTCAAGATGAGGACATTAGGGTGTGGGGATTGGATCCCGATTTCTAGATAAACCTGTGCCCATCTAGGCACCACTAAACACACCCCCGTTAAACGGGTCTGACTTGAGGATGGTTATTTTTAACTTTTTTTAACACCAGATGACACCACAACTAAGCCACCATTATCGTCTTTCGTAGTGTAATGCAATATAGATAGTTAGAATTTAGTGGTTTGTGGACATGCGCCATTGCTCATGTTTTGTTGATAAAACCTGTGCTGAATGACAAAATACGAAAACGAACAAGAAACAAATATAAAATATGAAAAAAATATAAAAAAGTAACCCAGAGGAATTCTAACTGTAAACTCTCATTGCAACAAACATTTAAAAATATTAATATAGATAGTGCAGAGATCTCATAAACTTTCATTTGGTACTTTTCAACGTAGGGTTGCGCAAAAGTGACTTTCCTCCAACGAAATGAAAGTGAGGGAAAATGTTTTAAAATTCACAAAAGTGAAATAAAAATGTAAGGATATCAAGCTTAATCCAGCCTTATTGACAGTAAAAGTAAAAAATATTTGCACACACACACACACACAGATGCAGGCACACTTGCATAAATTCACAGTTATGCAACTTTTTGACCATGTTGCACCCATGTAACAAAGCATGGGATTAGGTGTCGGCTCATGGGATGGGGAGGGGGGAGGGAGAAAGGGAGGGGGAAAGAGAGAGAGACACATATCTCTGTGTGTGTGCATGTATGTGTGCATGCGTGTGTGTAATGTGTTTGTTTTGAGATATCTACTGTAAGATGTTATGTTTGAATGCAACCTCAGTATTATGATGTGTTTAAAACATACAAACAAGCAATGGACGACTTGAAAAGAAGCGGAGCTTCAGTCTGGTGCGGGATACCATTCAAACCTCCATGGATACCGCAACCAAACATAACCTTCATTTAGGTGTTTGGCTTTATATGTCCCGGATGAGATGTATGTTAAGAATATTGATTATTTGTTTGGAATTTTCCGCTTTTTCAGGTAAACGTTGATCTTATGCATTTGCGTATTTTAACCACTAAATTGAAACAAATATTTTATACCCTTGTGTGCAAATCTTTGAGTGCAAAACTGTTTGGTTTCTGCCATCACTAACTAACTAATCAGCATGTTAGTAAACAAGGTTTGTTTCCACAGTACTCTTTCGCTGCGATGTGATGTCCAAGGGCGTGTACATCAAGTCGTCCATTTTTGTGATTCAAGAAATATGTCATAACACCTGCAGCATAAAAGATAAAGATGAAGCCAAACAATAAACAGGATTGATAACCAAGCTGAGGTTCAACAAGACAGAAAGGAGTTTCCGGCCAAGTCAAACAATATTAAAAGCTTGACATGAGTTTTCAAACTTCGACACACCTCTATAAACAGTCGAACCCCTTTAATACACTTCTCCAGGGACCTGGAAAAATTGTTGTAAAATGTAGGAAAGTGTAAATACGAGAAGATTCTAATTTAAAAGCAGCAAATGGGACCACAAAACGTAGGTGTAAAATAAGGGAAACTGTAAAATCAGGAGGTGTAAAAAAGGGGTTTTCCTGTATAAAGAAATAGAAAATAAAATGAAAAATTGGCTACTGTATAAGATAAAAATTACAGTTAATTTTTTCAGAATCCTCAACCTTGTTCTATTTTCTCAACCTTTAAAGAATTAATATAACAAACAGACGTACAAGTATACTTACAGTTCATACTTGTAGACAGGTAAATACACACGAAGGGACGACACACATTTTTCCGCGGAAGCGAAGTTGCAACGTTTCGCCAGTATAAAACTGGCTTCCTTGGGCGGCAAGACATGGCTCACCACACTGCCAGTTTAATACTGGCGAAATGTCGCGACTACGCTTCCGCGGAAAAATGTGTGTAGTCCCTTCGTGTATATGTAACTGTCTACAAGTATCAACTGTAAGTACGTGTACCCCTGTTTGTTGTATTACTTTGTTAGCCTAGCAGCCTATTTCTCACCATTCTTATATATTCCTTTAAAAGAATTAAAATATTTTTATAGGCCATTCGGAATAAAGTGAGCACTAAAGATTTAACCTTTGAAAAAAATCACTAGCCGTTACTGCATATACATCACCACTAACAAGAGTTACTTTACTGCTTGTATGGTTGGTAGCGATTTATTGTACGTAGTTCCGTGTATTTTCGTATTTGAATACAACATTAGTGAAAGAACATATGACGAACTCGACC
>PNEQ01014524.1:0-14879 GCA_003012365.1 Medauroidea extradentata
AGAATCCAAAATACATACCATAAGAGAAATATTATTCAGTAAATACTCTTAATTAAAATCACCGCATTAAAAAGGAAAAATTTGACGATTTCAGTGCGGTAATGAATTTACTATTTTTCTTTTTTGTTTCGAATTTCTGATAAGAGTTGCAAATTTCTGAAAAGTTACTGTATTCAAAGTAATGAGGATGGCCATAAAAATTCTGTACCTATACCGGGGTGTAAAGTAAAGGTGTTCGTACATTGGCTTACGAAACTTACTACGAATAGTAAGAAATCAAGACAACAGTCTTTCAGATTGTCAATTGGCGCAACAAACTGTGCTACAGTGGTCGGTCATTGTGTCAACAAGTCGTTAGCCTTCGTTTGCACTGACATTCGTGATATAATACTAAATGAACTGGTAGTACATTTCTGCCGGGCTTATAAAGTTACGAAATATCGTGAGCACCGTGTACCTATCCTTGCAGGCGTGGCTAAACAGAGCCTCCTCATTGGTAGTTATCAACTTTGAGATACGCGCGTCTCCAAGTGTCTCTCAGTGGGCCGTTCCTTTGTTCCCATTGGCAGCTTATCGATATAGGGAGGGATGAAACCGCTGGAGGAGAAGACGATTTTTTTCATCGCGGGAAAGCGTCCATCGCGGGCAACTGCCCTAGCACCAATACAACGATCCAACAACGAATTTTCCGTCAACATGCATTCTAACCGCCTTGCAACATATTTTCTATTATGTACACGTGCGGGAGCCTGTCTGTTTACTTTTTACGCGCACTTTCCTCTGTATCGTCCGGCGTCGGGATCGAGTCAGGGGCGTCATTTCAGATTTTTCTGGGGGGGGGGGCATGATTGTATTTTCTGGCGACAGTGACCTTGTTGCATAATTTTATTAATTAAGCATGTATAAATTAGATACTTTAATAATACAACTTAAGTTTTATGTCCTTAAGTTAGCATTATTTACATTTAAAAATACAAAAAATATATTTATACACATAAAATTCTAAATCCAGGGGAAGGGGCATTCGCCCCCACCCCCCTGTAGTGCCAAATGACGCCCCTGGATCGAGTTGAACATTTTGAGATTCTGAGAACCGGTAGATAACGTTTTCCGACCGATTTTCTCGCTATCGATTGGATCCGAAGTAGTTTCCGTAAGCATCTAATTGTGTTATGTTCATTTTGGAACGTCTTGGATAACTGCTCGTGTAGAATTAATGTAATAGTTTAAAAAATGAATTTTCTACAGTACGTGTTCTATTCTACGAGTCGGTTTTATCTGATCTGTGGTAATTACTTTTGTTGCTGATGTATAGTACGGCAGCGTAATGCTGGATTCACAATAGCGCGACAGGCGCGACGCGAAGTGCGCGACGTTAATAAACTTGTCAGCCAATCAGCGTGAGGCGTCTGTGTCAGCGCGTTTAGCTCGACGCTGATTGGCTGACAAGTTACTTTATGCACGTCGCGCACTTCGCGTTGCGTCTGTCGCACTATTGTGACTACAGCCTTTTTCTAGATGCATTCATAATGTGCGCTTGTAGTTTCTCATGCTTTCCTGATATGTAGTCTGCGTTGTTATATCTGTAACCTTGGCAATCCGGGTTGCCAATGACCTTGTCTTTATATGCACTTTACACTTAAACTTCACTGCAACCATTGCCGTTTAATGGGAAATTTAGAAAAACTCATTATTTTAAATTATTAATCATTTATATTTTAATACTTAAACTGAGGACGTCACTATGTGAGTCTCAGGGAAAATATCCATTTTTGCACTTTCCTTCTTCGCAGCCATACGCGGCCCTGGGTTATCGTATGTTTTTTTTTTCTAATTACTGCACTGAACTACACTAGGTAGCAAATTTAGGCCGCAGTCACACAGGATATAGAACTACTTAATCATGTTCAGTTTTATGGAGTGGTTACACAAGCTACGAACTAGTTCAGATTGAAGTTTCATCGCGTTCAAAGTAACCTGGTTTCATAGTTTCGAACAACGTATCTTCGATGCTTCTCTCCTATTGGCTGCTTGGAGTACAATTATCTGTGTTAACAGGTGGAGGGCTCAGAACCGTAGCGAACCAAGACAATAGGTTATCTCCCTAAAAGCCTAATTTACTACTCAAGTGTATAATTAATAACTTCTCTCTCAAATCAGTCCTCCGACCACATAAGTTTCTATCTAGAAATGTCTCACAATGCACAGCTACAGTTCAACCTGTTCGTCTACTCTCACACTTACACGGCTCGAAGAGTGCCACTGTCGTCCACACCTCTGTAACCTCTCCTCGATCTGCTGGTCCCGCCTCGTCCGTCGCTGCTAAGTCTGTCGTGAACATTCACCAGATAAACGCTGCAATCACCCCGTCTATGCGAGCAGTGGGCCGGTACTTATAGTCGCCCGCGACGACGCCCAGGATATTCTCAGACCTCGCCGACCATGCTGGTTGATGTAAGCTGAACATTCTAGGTGTTGCGGGAACATTCAATTACGTCAGAGCTAAATTCTTGTCCCGGATGACTGTCAGGTACCCAACCATTCAGAATGCCTGTGACGTCAGCTAGACGTGAGTGGCCCGCCTCGTCAGGGGCGGGAAGATGGGGAAAGGCGGTGGGGCGCAGTCCACGGACTCGTCGCCTGACTGGTGATAGCTAAGCAGGGGGAGAGAAAAGAGGAGGGGCGGAGTTCGCTGTCTCGACGCGCGCCAGGGCTGTCGGTAGCGAGCAGGGGAGGAGAAGGCGGCGCGGTCCGCCCAACGCCCTCGAGAGTGCTGACTCGTTACGATATCCACTTTACACACACTGCAGCATTTCACTTAAATGCAATCTGATAATTAAAGAAGTCACAAATATTGAGCGTATATGTAATATTAATTAAATATGGTATAAGTTTCTTGAGGTTAAAAAATTCATTGAGTTTATTCTGTTTAGTCGTATAACCTCGCAAACGTGTTTAGCTTTAAACACGATCAAAAATGGCTGCCACATGTATTTAACTGAACAAGTTTAAGACCTTTAGTATGACCGTGATCTTAGTCTTAGATTCCTTTCTTTTACTGAAGTTCGTGTCAAGTCAAGTCGTGTGCACACTAACTGGATAAAATAGTGAATGTCGTATGAAAAGTTTACCCGAGGGGCCAGTGTGTTGCGTCACAGATGCGGGCGCCCTGAGGTACCTGCTTGTCCTGGAAGATAACATTGAATGAGGCTCTGCAATGGATAAGTGCTGGAATGAGAAGGGCGTGGGAAACGGGAGATCCCAAGAAAACTCTCATATCAGCTGCATCAAATTACTGGATAATTTTGCAGTACAGATTTTGGTTTTCAGAAATTAGCAGGTTTGTTGCTAAAATTGGTAACGTCTCCATTTAGCGTTCTACAAGTCAGTTGGAATAAGGTCGCTGTATCAAATTCGGGATTCGTATTATGGTTGAACGTCGATCTAGTTGGAGTGTCTGTCTGTTGACCACGTGGTCATGTTATGTGCAATTAAGCGGCGTGTTAGTTGGTTTTTTTTAGTAATTAAGTAGTTTGTAATTTGTTTAGGAGGCGATCGAATATGCTGTATTTAACAAGCTTCGTAAATATTAGTCGAACTTTGTTACATAATTAAACTAAATACGCTATCATACTCCAAAACATGTCCTCAGTTTAGTAAGTAGACCTACACGATGTCAAATCGGGGATGATGTTTCTAATTAGTAGACATGTAGGCTAGCCTCCAAGAATATATGTGAAATCGTGCAGACAGCGGCTGCTTATTAGCTGCTCGCTGACACATTCAAATGTGGCTGTGTTCAACTACAGTTTTATTATTAGCTCAGCTACTTCCAGGAAGTGTCGAGTAAGACAAGGGCCAATTGTGAACGTGATACAGACATCAAGTTGTTGTAACTTCAGTTTTCGCCTAAAAGGAAACGCGAATTTTTCATGTCTCTACTAATTAGTAAACTAAAATATCAATTGAAACAAGGCCCATGTCGTGGGCGCATGGTTTGACTTTTACCACATCGTGTTCCATTGAGCACTATAAAGGGCAACACGACGCGACAAAGTATACTATATAATGCTGGAATCACAAAATCGCGAAGGGTACGACTCGATTAGCAAATATTTATCTGCCAATCAGCGTTGAGGCTTCTGCGATGTCATTGTGTCCGTCTCAACGCTGACTGGTTGACAAGTTATTTTATTCGTGTCGCTTACTTCTCGTCGCGTCCGTGTGCTGTTGTGATTCCAGCATCAAATGATGCGATGTAGTGGTCAAATAACAATTTTAGTTTGTAAAGTAGATTTTTTATACGAAACACTCGATAGTATTAAATTAGAACTGTACAAAAGCACTAACTATTAAAATACAGTATTACTTATGGCATCGATGTGGCACATTTTTTTAAATC
Source organism: Medauroidea extradentata (assembly GCA_003012365.1). Lineage (NCBI taxonomy): Eukaryota > Metazoa > Arthropoda > Insecta > Phasmatodea > Phasmatidae > Medauroidea > Medauroidea extradentata. The sequence goes on from PNEQ01014524.1 coordinate 4,403, forward strand.
TCAAGTAAGGTTATATTTCTTGTAACTATAGGCCGTTCACGATAAAGTGAGCACTGCATAAAGTTTTCTCTCAAAAGTTTTGCAACCAACTTTACTATTATTAATATGGAAACTTCCATGTAACTGAAAACCAGTGAAAATGTTTCAGCACTCTGAAAAGTTAACATCTATTGGCCCAATAGAACATATTTTAAATTAATTACAAGTTCATAGTGAACAGCCTGTAAGTTATTTTGTCTGCGTGACTGAATTTTCTTTCACAGCCAGCTAATATCTCGTATCAACATGTTATTAATAAGACGCAGATAGTTACTGTTGAATTGGAAAAGTGTGATAGAAACAGAAGAAAAACGATTCCAGACGAATTCCGTCAGTAAAAAAATAAAATAAAATAATAAAAAACTTACGGAATTCCTCTGGGATCGTTTTTCCTTTGTTTTATGTGACTTTTTTGTGCGTTTTTTGTACTTTGTCACTTTGTCGTTCAATACAAGTTTGGTCAACAAAACATGAACAATGGCGTGTGTCCACAAACCAATAAATTCTAATTGTGAACTCTCATTGCAACAAACCACGGTCGTAGAAGAACAGGTCTGGGCACTCGTTTATCTACCAATGTATTTTGCTTGACCCCCTTGTTGTTTGGCTGTAGTTTGTCAAGTTACCAAGAATGTGTGTTTTATTGGCGCTTCAGTTAAGAGCGGTCGAACCCAAACTCCGCCCACTTTTTTCCATTGTTAAATTTATAAAGTAAATAAATATTGCTGGAGCATTTTCTTAAATTTGTGAGCGAAGAAAGTATTTCGTAAATTGATAAAAATTCGTTTTGATAAATTGAAAGGAAGTGGACGGAGTTTGAGCCCGACCAACCTTACCGAAGCGCCGATAAAACACAATATTCTCGGTAACTTGGCGAACTGCAGCCAAACAACAAGGGGGTCAAGTTTCAAGGCGAGTGTCCAGACCTGTTCTTCTACAGCCGTGCAACAAACATTTATAAATCTCATATAGACGTTCTTAAAAAAAAAAAAAAAAAAAAAAAAAAAAACTATCCTCGCAACAATCGTTTGCAATGATTTTGGAAAACCCCGGAGAACTGAATTTAGTATTGTTGGAGCTGTAGCCGAACCACTATCGTTCGGTGTACGAAGGAAATATTTTACCGTTTCTCCGCCTAGTTGGAATTGTAATTTGGGGGGAGGGGTTATATTTTCGGTCATTGTGTATTTTGGTGCGACGACCAGATTCTTGTTTTCTAGTTATAGGGCTTGTTCCCACGCTGGTTGAAAGTTGGAAACAGGAAGTGATGTTATCTATTTGACGAGGGTGTGACAGCACACTTGGTCTTACATATAAGGGCGCAATGGAAGGTTTGCCAACTGTCTTCGTTTAGCACGAAATTTCCCGTATACTTAGGTCATATACACAATTGAATGTTTTAACATTTGACTTTGCGTTTCGTTAATGCACAAAGCAGACGTAAAATTACCGTAACGATAGATGAAAAATAGTTAAGATTTTTTTTTTTCGAAACGAAAATGTACTCTTTTAAATCATTATATTTACCACAAGAGCAAGTCATGGGAATATTTTCAAAATAAACACTAATATAATTTAAATATACGTTATATTGAAAACGTTTTCTAGACAAAAAAAAAACACGACGCTACTCTTTATCTGTTGACGAAACTAAGGATGAAATCCCAGTAATTCAAAATCGAATTATACTTGAAGAAAACATTTTTCATTGCAACAAATACATCAATTGGCTCTCTGCAAACGGCCGTCTTGACTTTGACATTAGGCGTTAGGTTTATAGGAAACGTAAAGCCAATGCTCTCGACTTCGGCTTTGCCGACTCCATTGTGTCCAATTACACAAGAATCCGTGTATTGTAAAAAATTGTTAAGCCAAACGCTATAAAGATTTCTACTATGTAACCACGTAAACGCTAAAAGAATTTAGCCGAACGGATACTAAACCATTGCCGTCTTTAGTATAAGGCCGGAGTCTTGAATGTGTCAACACTGCATCGGGGGCCTGCTGCTTGTCACTTCTTGGCCACCCTAGTCTCTGCAACGTGTATAGATGCAGATTTAGTGGCGTGTACATGTCTACACTGACTAGGCCAGCAAATGAGCGACCGGCAGCAGGCCTCCGATGCAGTGTTGCCACATTCAAGACTCCGGTCTTCTACTAAAGTCGGCCATGGATAAACGCTACGCATTGGCAGGGGCCGGAAAATGTCGCTGATTCAATGACCTGCATGTTAGCATGCATTGTCTTGTGCATTCTCAAGCCCCGACCGGTTATCCACTAGCTGCTACTCAATGGAACAGCAGTCAATAAACGAATAGACGTGGCTTGAGTATGCGTAGTACAATGGATTCTATCATGCGGGTCTTTGAATCCGCAAAATTTTCCAGTCCCTACACATTGGTCATCATTTCACAATTTTTAGAAACCAAAATTGATATAAATGATGGGAAGCTACTACTCGAAGGGAGGGGGGGGTTTGCCTTATATGACTATTCTACTCGCCTATTTTGTTGTCATATGAAGGAATGATGTAAATTACGTGTAATACTCAATTATATTTATTCCAGGTGGTATTAAAATTGATTTGTTTTTCGTGGTTTCTGTGACCTGCATGTTAAAATCCACTGTGCTGTGTGTATATTGAAGCTTCGACCATTATTTGTCCATTAACCGGCATTCATTGGGACAACAGACAGTGAACGAATAGACGGGGCTTGAATATATATAGGACAGTGGAGACTAACATACTGAACTTGCTAACTTTTTCCTTTCAGTAGTAAATAGTTTTCTTGATATTTTCACAAGAGGCCTAATATACTTAGAGTTGCCGAAGATGTCCCTTATAGTTAGGTTAATTCAACTACAGGTTTAAGTTTAAAAGTGTGAAACAGGGACAATTTCTGCCGCTTGAGCACTGGTATCGGTAACTGATGCAAACTGATCAATAACAGAGCTTTCATGAATTTTCCCTTTCTTTAAATAGATAATTTAAAACGCTAAATTTGTTTATTTTCACACCATAAAACGATTTTCAATATTTTAGCTGCTGTTCATAATATACAGAAGAACTATTTCTGTGACATTAATGCCAACACAACCCTCCTCTAACGATCGTATAACAGGCGTGTTTAACTCACTTTTAAAATAATTATTCGAACACTTTTAATATTCGTGGACATGTAACAATAAAAATAGTTATTTATCTCGCCGTATTGCTTATCCATTTGCTTACATAGTTGTGGTAATAACGGAAGTATTGCTAGTATTTTTTTTCAACAGTTTGTTTCTAAAGTATCAACTTACCATACGGCGGATATACTATAGATAGTTCTGGATTAATTAAGCACTAAAATTTCAACCTGTGAAAAATATTACTAACCGTTACTGCATACAATCCAACACAAACTTGTGGTAGTCTTACTGCCTGTATGGTTAACAGCGGAATTACCCAATATTGTTCCATGTATTTTCCTATTTAAATACAACCGTACTGAAATAAAAGCAACCGAAAACGACATAACTGTGTGTGTGTATATATATATATATATATATATATATATATATATATATATATATATATATATAAAGTAATATACTTACACACACGCGCAAACATCAAGTGACATGTCCAGAGACGTTAGATATTTCCCGCATTTATACGGTACGTGCGGAAAGATACGAATTGGCTGAAAATAGAACTTTAGCAGGGCTTTTTTGAGTGCTCACTTTGTCCCGAACCGCCTATAACAGCGTCACTCTACTGGCTATTCATTTTCGTTAATTCGTCTCTGCATGTCCGTTATGCGTAGGTCTACAGTCTTCTCTTTTTTCCAACCCCTGCGAGAATTAGTTTAGATGACTTAACGTTAGTTAGATTATTTTAAAACTTGTAAAAAGCTATGTTCTAATTCATAAGCCTTGTTAGGTTAGAAAACCGACAATAACAAATGAAAAACCGGTATTACTCAGCGACTGGCATATGCGCAGTTCAAACCAGCCAATAGCACGGTAGTCTCATGTATTACTTTAAGGGATATTGATCCCTACCACCTTGGATTGATCTGTTTCTTCTCGACAACTTCTGTTCCAGTCGATGTATCAAAATTTTTGTCACGACAAGGCATAGATACAACCTTAATCGATTTTGTGTAGTTGCTGGAACCATAATATATTCATTATTTTGCAACGGGAAACAGCTGGAAAGGAAAAAATGCTTTATTTACGGGAGCGACTACAGAGGCCGCAACGTTAACAGAAACAATGCCATGTGGATTCCAAAAAGTGAATGAAACAATAAACTATGCCTTGTCAGCGTGAAAAAATATAACAATGTATCTATTCCCTGATTTATAAGACATATCGTAAAACTGACCTGACAGGGATCAATCCCCCTTAAGAGTGCGTGGTAGATAAATACACGCTGAAAACATCGATTGATTCCTTAGCTTTATTCGAAGCCAATTTGGATAAAATATTTAATGACAATCCTAGATAACGGCATTTGCCAACTTTATAAGTAAATATTTATCCAGAATTACTAATTCGTTACACGTGATCTCTTGCGCCGCAGTTAAATGCACGAGGTTCCGCCGTCAGAGATTGTGCCTCAGAAGTTCGTAACACTGGAAACAATTTTGTTTCAAACGTCGGCTAAAACTATTGTCTAGGAATGCTATTGATTAATTTTCGTAAATTGACTTCAATAAACCTACAGTTATAGATTAATGTTTTTAGCGTTGAATTGGCTTCTACAAACCTACAGTTATAGATTAATTCTTTTAGTGTAGAATGATGTACCACGCCCTCTTAAATGCACGATGTTCCGGCGTCAGAGAATTGTGTCTCAGAAGTTCGTAACACTGGTAACAATTTTGTTTAAAACGTTGGCTAAAAACTATTGTCTATGATTGCTATTGTTTAATTTTCGTAAATTGACTTCAATAAACCTACAGTTATAGATTAATGTTTTTAGCGTTGAATTATTTACCACGCCCTCGGAGAGCCCACTACATTTCGCCCTGTCGGCTTTGTCGCCGAGAAAGATCTTGCAGACGGCCGGCTGTGGCTAATGAGACGTGACCGTAACGAGATTAGCCGAGGAGTGCCGAGGGACAACGAGGAAGGACGAGCTGTGGAGGGTTAGAGAATAGCGCTGGCTTGTGTTCTCTATGGCGACAAGCCCGCTGGAAGCCTGCCTGCTCTCCGCACTGCAGTGGCGCGCTCTGCCAACTAACCGTCGCCCCTTAGCGATCCATTGTTCTGAAAACACTACTACTTCCCTTCTCTCGTGCCCTTCAACTTTCCAGTTTCGCCCTTTTATTGACTTTCCTTTATGTAGCCTCGTCATGGTTGATCAAACACTCTCTAAACCGACCTTTAAAAAACCTTACTTGTTTCCAGTAAAGTTAGCAGCAAATTGTTTAACAATGCCTACATACCCTGGTTGTACGCCTACCTAAAATAATGTGTTCCTTAACTCTGTATCTTCTTTTTTTGTTGGTTTTTCTCGGGGATCTCCCATTTCCTACTTCCCTTCATTTCAGCTCTGCTTTGTACTCAAATACCTTTCGCATGCGTTGATAACCCGCTGTTAGAACTGACAAAAATATATTTAAGTTTAATTTTGTGACGTCACTGACAGCGGTAATCAGTTCAGAATGACTAACTGAAATGTATACAAACTTGTTCATTTCACGTCGCCAGGGACTGTTTAAATAGCACCACTTTGCTTCTTCAAATTCAAATTTTCTGATGGGTGGACCTCGGAACCACATGCATTTGGGAGGGAAGGGTTCGATGTTTCTTAATAATTAATAAAATTTTCAGGATTGGCACCTTCAAACACAAATCCTGTTTACAGTTCTGCGTCAACGGCAATTTTCTGGCTTTTACAATAGTAAATAATATAAAATCGAATAGACAATCAACATAAACATAAAACTAAACCACATAAATAATATAATTCAGAGCAAGCATAGATCCTACAAAAAAAAGCAGTGAAAATGACAAAAATTTACTTCATTTTTCACAATCAAGATAAGATATGTGGGCTCGTCCTGTCGACTACGAGGACAGTAGAAATAGAGATTGTACACAACTTGACACAAGGGCAGGGGCTGGGAGACGAACCGGCCATGGCCTTTAAATAACCATCCCATCATTGCCCTGGGGTGATTTATGGAAACCGTGGGAAACAGAAATCAAGATGGCCGGATCCGAGGATTGAAACCGGGACCTCCCAAATGCGAATCCCACATACCGTTGTGGTACCTCGCTCAGTTTTTACAATAAAATAAATAAAAAAAATCCCACAGGAAATCTTAGACCCGAAAGTAGGCACACCATGATTAGAGATGATGAAAGATCACAGGAATATTTTCTGCCAGTGTTACAGAATATTTAGGAATACAGAAGGAAAATAACTAGTATGACGGCAAACTCAGTCACACACTCCAGAAAAAGGGTTTCGCTGGCCAGCAACATGGCGGAAACTCATACGCCAATCGGCCGCTAGCTGTCATCCAGACCAGTAGGAAACCTGCCGTAACATGCAAGAACCAAACATACACGTGGCTGGCATCAACAGCCCCGGGCAGCCAATAAGCGGAGAAGTTCGCCCGTATCAAATAAGCCGCCACGTCATTTCACGTCTGTATTACTATTCAGTCTGTGTCAGAATATTGTCCAAATCAGTGTAGCATCCTGCGCCTGGTATGACTGGATGCAGGTTATTTCACATTGTTTGTTCACTTAATAAAATACGTTCAGTCGCTGCACACCAGAGTTATCATTGGCCCAGTCAAGACAAGCCTAGTAAACAATCAACTTTACCGGCGATAAACCGCTTCTCTAACCATAGTACCGTAAAACAGGATTACTTTGTGACAATTTGGGGTAAGTTTATGTCACTTAAAGTGTTCATTTTATAATCGTTTAGAAAGAAATTTAAAATGTTTAACGGATGGTTTAATAATAAGCGTTCTTACCCTCAAATAGGTTCACTTATTTCGTACACAAAAAAACCTAAAAAAAACCGTTTGAGTGTCATAGTTATCCTTGCTGTCACAAAGTAACCTTGATTTACGCTGCAAATTGAGGTTACTTTGTGTACGGTATATTAAGTCTGGTGATGGTGGTGTTCTCCATTGTTACGAGACAGCGTTCGGCTACGCGTGGACTACGTGGCACTACGAGGTTTCGCCCCTCTTTCCCCTCCCCTATCGCTCAGCAAGAGGCGTACTAGGACTGCCGCCTCATCCTAACCCCTTTCCCCTGACCCCTGACCCTGAATCCATCATACGTCGGTCCAACAAGCCGGAAAGCGCGCACCATCCAATACCGGTACGAAGTCCTTTAAGGATGTTCAACTGCGTTTAGTAACAAAATTTTGTACTTTTACGAAGTAGTGTTAGTTTTGTAGACGATACTTATGAGTACAGTTTCCTGCAACGAAACAATTCTAGGTTGCGTAGTTTCCTCATAACTGGACGTCAAAACCAACGTTTTTATTTTACGCTGCCATATAAACAGTGAAAATCATTTCACTTACGTAAACGAAATCATTCATAGTGAAATAACATTCTTTGGCTTCTTAGTTGTTTGTCACAAAAAAATTAACAGTGAACAACATTTGTATTAAAAAAAATTTGTGTTTCCAATTTTTTATGTAATTTTGCTCTTTTTTAGTTTCAAAATATTACAATTTTAGTTTTTAAATTTTATATTACGTAACTCATGGCAGGTCATTTCACTGTGAATTAGTTTATTTTATTGAGTCATTTGGTTTTCATTATTTGCATAACAGCGTAACATGAACACTTCAACTATGACGCACCATTATGAGAAAACTGTGTGAGCTAAAATTGTTACGTAGTAGACAATCATTTAGAAGAGCATAGAATGTCAAGAATGTTAATACGCCTTCAGGGATGCTAATAGCGGGGACAGTAATAATAAACTAAAGATGGCTGTGCACAATAGCCCTTAAAGATTAGTCTATGGAATGGAGAACTGTGGCTTCGTTAGACTTTGTTCGTTGTAAAGTCTACTTTGCTACAAAGTACTTATCGTTCAGGAATACAAGCCTTATGCCTTGTACAAACGGTTATATTTCTTGGTAAAGAAAGGTAAACACCTAAATGTTAACAAGAAGGTGTACATTTGCTTTAATACAAGCGCCGTCAACGTATCGAACACAATTGTTAGAATGTGCTTATTAATTAAAAAATTCAGAAAATATGAGGAACCTTTTTGTAATTATGACAATACAAGGCTTTAGTTAGGATACGAACATGTAGCAAATAAGAACGTAAACAAACAACGTGCCCAAGAAGGTGAATGGAAACTAGAACCGCCTCTAAACGACTCTAGCTAGAACCTTGCATACACGCTACTTGCATACAAGTCGGCCAGTCACACGATTCAAGTCGCCTTGAACAAGACTGTACACACGTCCTTGTTGCGGATAACCGTATGTACTAGGCTTTAGAGCACGTGCCTCAGTGAAGCTAGACCAAACAGCTGGAAATTTCGGTGTCAGCCCGTCTCTTCGCCAAGCTGTGAGAATGATCAAAGTACGCGACTATGCATAGATAGAGATACTGGAAAATCGCGGGAATAGTTGACTGTTTGCTAGGCTCCAACGTGATGTATATAACGCTGAATGTTTCGTATCAACATTGGCTATCGTTTATTTGTAGAATTTTTTCTCTCTACAACAGGCCCAGTTATAACTTCACAGTTTGGACACACAGCGTGTGTGATATGCCCCAAATGTGTTCACACGTGTCACGGCTAATATAATACAGTTTATTGGAGACTATTTTAAACATTTTCGCGAATTTCTAGTGTCTCTATGCATATAGATATGAAAATTTCGGTTGTTCAATGGACTGCATGCTAGAATGCACTGCCCTGAATATACTCCAGCCCCGACTATTTGTCCACTTGTTGCTACTCAGTTGAACAGCAGACAATGAACGAATAGACAGGGGCTTGAGTGCGCACAGGACAATTGATTCTAGCATGTAGGTCACTGAATTAGTGAAATTTGCCTGCCCGCCCCTAACTATATAGGATTTCCAGAAATAACTACATAGTCAGCACACTGCGCGAATCCTGGGCTAGATTGGAGACGAAAATATGACTGGCAAAATGTTGTATGACATTTGACGTATGCGATGTGGCAACACCGTACGGAGAAAGTCTTCTCGTGCGCTCCACGTCCATATGTATTATTTTACGTATGTTACGTTGAGTAAACGTAGAATAATGTTTGGGCTGCTCGGTATTTTAACCTGCACCATGGCCGTCTTTAGTAGAAGGCCGGAGTCTTGAATGTGCAACGCTGCATCGGAGGCCTGCTGCCGGTCGCTCATTGGCTGCTCTAGTCAGTGTAGGCGTGTACACGCCACTAAAGCTGCATCTATACACGTTGCAGAGACTACGGGTGGCCAAGAAGTGACAAGCAGCAGGCCCCCGATGCAGTGTTGCCACAGTCAAGACTCCAGCCTTACGGCCATGCCTGCACCCATAATATGTAGGTCAGAACATCAGTAGTAAGATAAGTAGGCTACTACACATGGGAGCGCAAGAGAGGACTGACAGTAGTGCTATGTTGCCACACTGTGCAGGTGAAATACCATCATCTTACAACAACATATTGCTGCTTACATTTTCGTCTCCAATTTTTGCCCAGGTTTTGCATGGTGTGCTTGTTATGAGTTTATTTGTTTCTGGGCAATATGTATACAGATCTCGCATCGGCCGATTAGCAGAATTTTTTTAAAATTAAAATTCGTGCCCATAGTTTTCGGGATGATAAACAAAACAGTTTAACATATCCTGTAGTATTGTGGTCCGCACCGAGGTGAGCAAATGAGTCAGTGGTCGGAGATATGTAGGTTCGACAAGTTCTGAAACACACCTTATACAGTTGAACATGTTAAGCCGGCTTTACACATTGGCCCAACACCCGACCTTGGAAGGAATAGACAAGTGTGTAAATGGTGCTTGGCCGATCTTGGAATGTTGGCCATGTGTTGGAAGCTTTGCCATTCAGTGTTGGCTTTTGGTCCAACCATCAAAAAAGGATTGACGTATGCATTGGCGTTAACTTGGTATGTGTTTACACATTGGTGCATGCATTGGTGTTGCGATTTTACATTTTTTTGTAGTTTGAGAGGGAAATATTGTTATATGAAGTGTTGAAATGGATCAGTGGACATTATTCTGCACATGTACATAGAGTATGAATGTAGTTGCAGAAATTTCCGAATAAAGTTGATCCTCAATTTTCATGGAATTTAAATTGGCCGTATGACTGGTTAAAAATTAATTGGCCCAGTGTGTAAATAGCTACTGGCCGTTTCTTGGTCATTGGCATTTCTTCCTTCCAAGATTGGCCCAATCACTTGGGCCAATGTGTAAATCCGGCCTT